>JACN01151401.1:0-25592 GCA_000787155.1 Scartelaos histophorus
ATTTCCCTCTGAAATGGAAATAGGTGGAAATAGGTTGCTCTTTATCTTTAAGGAAAGTTATTAAATTGGTTGGTCAAGTTGGTACAGAAAAATTTAAAAAAGTGAAAAGTGAATAGGTCCAGTGTTTAGGATACTGGTCTATTCACTTTAAGCTGACACACAGGGGATATCTAAAGGCACATTGTGTAACTTTTCTTGAGGGAAGAAAATACAAGAAGTAATTCCTTTGCCTTCTACGGTAATTAAACAAAAGCAGCAGTGTTATGCATTTAAAGTAGATTTCTTTTTTTCTTTCTTTAAACAAAGACAGTGCACAGAAACCATTAAACTCAGAGAGAAAAGACGCTCTGTGCCAGATTTAGCAACAAGTTTCTTTCTATCTGCAGCCCTTGACCAGAATGAGGTACGAATTGCCACAAATAACACATTGAATATTAGCAGGAATCAGCATACTGTTTTATGTGGTATTTATGTAAAAAATCCTTTCTTATCTTTATGTTTAGCTTTCTATATGGACTATTTGAGTAAATCTCCTTCTCTATATATATTATTTATTATTTATGTATTGGCTAAAAGATTACACAGAGGGGCTTTAAAACATGTCGTAAACACTAAAAATGAAGTCTATTATTTATTTATATTTAATTACTGACACTGATACTTTAATCGGTGTAATATAAATGCAATAATTAATCTATTTTGTAAGGCTTCCAATGATAAAATGAACTGAATGTAATCTACTGTTCCAGATGAGAAGTAAACATCTTAAACCGTGTCTTCAGTCTCTCCTTCTCCTGCCAGTCTCTTATTTCACACATTTCTTTGCTTGAGGACGGCAGGTGCGATGGTGGCGCCTGTCAGATCCCACTTTACACTTCCATCTAGCGCCTGGCTCTGTTCTCCGCTAACATAAATGCCATCCAGGATATTCAAGTCACATCTGCCTATCTGCATTTGCACCTCATTTGCATGGCCAGGAAAAGATATCTAGAATAATCAGATAACACTAGAATGAGATCTGTTTGTGTGTGAGTGTTAGTAAAATGAATTTGAAAAATCATTGTTCATCTTCTTTGCTTTGTCATAAACCGGTTGGACTTGCTTTATGGGAAAGCTGAGTACGTCAATCTTTATGCCAGCACTTTCTCCGACAGACAGTATATGACACTATATAGTATACATACATACCATTGTAATAGTCTGAGAACTCCAGAAACATAATTATTATTATCTCTTGGCTGCAGGTCGGTGCTCTGTACATGTGGGTTTCTCTTGGTTTTGTCCTGCACATTTGGATCTTGCCATATTGAGTTAACACCAAATTTTAATTGGAAGTTTGATGTAATAATAATATGCATCTAATAACAGGTATATGTAGGTATTGTGTTGAATCTGTTTTGGAATCTAGTTCTGACTGTGCTGTGTAGTGTGTTTTTAGTAAAGTGACTGAGAACTATTTGTAGGTGCGTTGGACTGGAAAGTGTTGATGAATCGGTTTAGAGAAGTGTGCTGTATCAGATACTGTCAGGTTTTTCATGGTGTCTGCTTTTACTAGACTGAGACTGTCTGCTCTTAGTGTTATGATTGTGAACTGACACCACTGTTCGCTGTGGTCTTCTGTTGTTGGGTTTTGGGACCATTGTTTGTAGAACAAAAGTTTCTCCATAAAGTAAAGAGACAGTAAAGACTAATAAAATCTTAACTTGTTATTTTCATTCATTTACACTACTACTCACGCATTCAGTGTTTTTTTTTCTTTATGTTTACTGTTTTATAGATTTTATAAATGCATAAGACATCAAACACATATGCAGGATGTATGGAATTATGGAGCAAAGAAAACATACTCAACTACATCTATTTTATATTCACATCTTCAATATAAGAATCCTTTGTTTTGTTGGTGGTGCAAAGCCTTGGCCTTCTCTCAATGAGCTTCATGATGAAGTCTCCTGAAATTTCCATATCACAATTTTCATTTTCATGTCACAGTCATGCCTCAGGGTCACAAAATACCAAAAGTGCAAAGCAGGGGCTATTTTTAAAAATTTAAAACCAGTTTTGAGTTAATTTGTTTTTGTTTAGTACGTATGCATTCATTCATAGTTTTGATGCAAACTGCGGTCTCTCAAATACTGTTTTTCACTGTATTTCTCTCCATCTGTGTGTGAAACCAGAGCTCCATTTATTCCAGTTGCCTGTCGCCTTCACCTGGGATTTAATATTGAGTTTGTGTCATTCAGTTAAATGTCAATTTGGAACACAACAGGGACGCTCCATCTGGAAGTACACAATTCACTCTCTCTGTGTCTCTCTGCCTCTCTCACTCTCCTCCCTCCATCCTCTCTCTCCATCCTCTCCCTCCATCCTCTCTCTCCATCCTCTCTCTCCATCCTCTCTCTCCATCCTCTCTCCTTCCCTCTGTCCTTTTCATTCCCCTCTTTCTCTCTCTGCCTCGTCCCTCTCTCTTTACTCTCCGTCCTCTCCCTTTCTTCTTTCACTCCTCGTCTCTGTATATCCCACCCTCTCACTCCCTCTCTCTTTCTTGTGTGAAGTACATTAATTAATAACACTTAGTTAGAGTTGATTGTTTTGTAATGTGAGGTGACAAGCAAACACAATTCATTACTTTCACTGTCTGTTAGCTCAAGGTAGACTGACTTCAATTAAGTTATCAAACCGAGCTGTAATGAAGGCCCATTGGGAATGAAACAGTATCATCCACTTGGAAAAGCAACACATGTTTTAAGAGAAAAAACTGTTAAAGTCATATTGTTTTTTGTTTGTTTCTTTGTTTCAGTCGAATACATTTAGAGTATTGGCATAACATTCTTTGTATCTTTTATTTATTAGGTCCGAATAACCAGAGGCTGGCGAGTGAAATGACGCAACATGACTCGCCCGTAGTGACCAGGGGCCCTCGCCAGACCAGAGCTTTCAGAAAATGTTGTCGGTCAAAAAAAGCGGAATATTGTTCTCATATCAAAAAATTCTTCTTCTTTCTTTCTTTTTTTCTTTCTTTCTTATTATTTTTCTTCTAACCAACTCACCCCCAACACACTTACATAATACAGGAAGTGCCCCATTGTGTTTCTATTTCATTTTAAACTCCATACACTGTCACTAGATAATTATTACATAATTAGATAGATAGATAACTAGATAATTAACATCATTTGGATAATTACAGCCTTGGAACTGTCAATCTCTACTGAGCAAAAGGTCAAAGTAGCAGTTAATCTGAAAACAACTGCTTAATGTGATTAATGTTAGGGTTTAAAAAAATAAGTCCAGTATAACATCCTGAAAATTTTTAGGAGTGGTTAAGGCAGATCAAAGGTTGTCCAGAGCAGTTTGGGTCTGTATTTGATGAAGTAACAGCATTATAATATGGCTTCCAGCTCATAAGAGTCAAGTCTACATAATATAGGATCAGGTTAGATTGGTGGAGAGGCAAATTCATGTTTTTCTTCTGAACAATAAAAACCTGCATGAATGAATGAATGGCCTTTATTTGTCAATTTCTCCACATGTGCTGGAGGAACTGAAATTGGACCTGTCACCATGTCCATACATTACAGACTAGAGGTCAGAGTTTTCAGTCCCACTCCAGCCTGCAAATCCTGCAAGATGGGATCACAGAAGAACTTTTCAGTAGCTTGGGAAAAAACCCCATCAGGCTTCTGAAGCACTGAGATTTACTAGAGGTGCTCTGTTTTTCTTCCATGTCTTCGAAGCTCTATCAAGCACGGAGAAGTGGAAAGGAATTGTCTAAAATGTGTGCGAGATTAGACCACATCTGCAAGTTTAGGCTACTTAAAATGTTTTTATTAATGCCAAATAAAATATCCAGCACAAATTAAATATGATAGGCACACATTAATCAGTTGTGTTTTTATTTTACCATCATATTTAGTTTGTGGGACTGCAGTTTATCATCCCACCCGCCTGTTCCCGCATTGTGCAGTCCTGCTCCTGCTGTTTTGTGTCGGGTCCCATGGGTGCAGGACTTTATTACACATAATACAATAGGACATGGGGAGACTGGACGTGGACCGGACCAGAAGACAGTCAGCAAATAAAGAAGAAACAATGCAGCAGAACATGAGGATAAAAAAAAAAAAAAAGAACTGCCCCTAGCCCTAAAAACAAGACCTTCACGACATCAGCACAGAGTCAAAACACAGTAAGGAAGGGCAATTTAATAAATGATCTATGTTAAGGGTCACAGTGAAAGACCCACAACCAGGAAAGTTACACAGTTCACCTTTAAATATCTGCATCTGAACTGTGTATGTGCTTCCTGTTTAGTGGACGTTGACATTCATACACAGTGGCACAGCTCTAGCGTCCTGGACTTCAGCAGAACCATTCTTCACCACACTACACTACATCCTTTATTTCCTATTTTTATTTTATATATATTCTTTACTTGCACTCAGCTGTCACAGTCAGAGTCCTGGGGATGCGGACGAGGTGCCAAACCAATTTTAAGTGTCCTGAGATGAGATAGAGTCAGAGAGACAGGCAGAGGGCCCAAAATACCACAAAATAACACCAAACTTCACATGCGCTCAGAACGGAGAGATGGATATGTGGCCTATTCAGCTTTTCTGCCTGCTGTCATATGCCTCGTCGCCCCAGGGCATTGTGGGAAATATGGAAGTCTTGGCATGTGTGTTGCAGCATACTGATGATTGGAGCTATGCGGATTTATACATTATACAAAGTTATACAAGATATGCAAAAGTCGACTTTTATTAGTTTTTAAAGAGGCACTAGCTTCTCTCTGTGTTTTTTCAATGGGCAAACCTGAACATATTAGATTAACTCTGAACCAGGACTTTACCAGAACTGAACCAGGACTGTACCAGAACAGAACCAGAGAACCAGGGATAAACCTGGACTGAACCAGGACTAAATCTGGATTGAACCAGAACTGAATCAGGACTGAACCTGGGCTAATCCAGGACTACACCAAGGCTGAACAGGACAGCGTCAGGACTAAATCAAGACTAAACCAGGACTGGCCCAGGACTCAACCCTCACTAAACCAGGACTACGCCAAGACTGAACCAGAACTAAACCAGGATAGAACCAAAACTGAACCAGGACTGAATCAGGAATACACCAGGACTAAACTAGGTCCAAACCAGAACTGCACCATGACTGAACCAGGACTAAACCAGGAACAAACCAGGACTGAACCTGAACTGAACCAGAAATAAACCTGGACTGAACCAGGACTGCACCAGGTCTGAACCGGGGCTTGGATAAAGTAGACTCCTAGTACGGAGCCTAGTTTGATAACTTAAAGTGCAGACGTCATTTTTGTTACATATATATGGTGCCTTTTTCCATCTCTCCCCTCACCTCTTTTTCCCTCTCAGCTCTAATGTTGTTACAAAAGCCACTTCAGACAGACGGGGGCGGTGATTGTTCAATATGTGTCCATTTGTTCTGCTCGAAAACCAAAGCTCACTTATAGACCACATTGCTCCAGTGTCTGGTGTGTAAAGAGCCCAGATGAGAGGCAGTAGGCAGCGAAAGAGAAGGGGAGAGAGGAGAGGGACAAAGAGAAAGATAGACAGAGGAGGTTAAAGCAAGAGGGAGAGGAAAATAAAATAAAATTAACCAGAACTGAACCAGGATTCAGCCAGGATTGAACCAGGTATGAACAAGGACTGAACCAGGAATAAGCCAGGACTGAACCAGCTGAATAAGGACAGAACCAGGACTTAACTAAAATTTAATCTGGATTGAACCAGGACTGAATCAGTACTCAGCCAGGGTTGAACCAGGACTCAACCAGGACAGAACCAGGTTTGAATCAGTAGTGAACCAGGACTGAACCAGGACTGAACCAGGAAAGAGCCAGGACTGAACCAGGAATGAGCCAGGACTGAACCAGCTGAATCAGGACTGAACCAGGACAGAACCAGATTTGAATCAGGAATGAACCAGGACTCAGCAAGGATTGAACCAGGACAGACCCAGATTTGAATCAATAGTGAACCAGGACTGAACCAGGACTGAACTAGGATTTAATCAGGAATTAACCAGGACTGAACTAGGACTCAACCAGGATTGAACCAGGACTGAATCATAACTGAACCAGGAAGAACCAGGACTGAAGCAGGCTTGAATCAGAACGGAACCACGACTGAACAAGAACCAAACCAGCACTGAACCAGGAGTGAATCACGACTGAACCAGAACTGAATCAGGACTAACTCACAAGACAGGACCCACAAAACAAGTCGTGAGGAGCAGTCATTTGTGGGGCTTAGAGACTATGATGAAAAGGTGAGTTTGGAGCCGTTTTTTTGAAGACGTTCAGTGGGTCTGAGTTTCTGATGTGAAGGCGAAGGGAGGTTCAGAAGGTAGGGGCGGTGATGGCGAAGGCTCAGTCCTTGCAAGGTCCGGCGTTTTGATTTTACCGTGGGAGTGGAGATGGCATGATGGTTGGTGCGTCTGCAGGAGGGCAGTGAGGTATGGAGGTGCCTGGTTTTGAAGGGCTTTACAGGTGAGGAGGAGGATCTTGTGAAGCTGATGCGCTGCTGGATGGGGGAGAAAGAGAAGAAGAAGATGGAGAGAAAAAGAGGGTGGTGAGCCCTAGAGAGAGAAATGAAGAGAAGAATGAGGTTTTTTGTGAGTCAGTGTGAAAGCGAAAGCGAGGAGGTGGGGGCTAAAGAGAGAGAAAGAGGGAAAGTGAGATTAACTTTTAACAATTACGTCACTTGTCACTGAAAAAAACACTAAAATTTAGCAAAACTACAGTACAATCACACATTCATCACATACCAGCCCATCTCTACAGATATAACAGTGTCTCTTCCCTCACTGAACACAGAGCTCACTGCTCGTCACCGTCAACACTGCCTCAAAGAATCAGAATCAAGAGGTGAGGGTGACTGTTTAGTGCCATAATATTTGTAAAAAGCTTGAAAAGTGTTGGCAAATTAAATCAAGCTTGTAACTGTGATATTATGTGAGAGGGACTTGTTTAACAGCACAAAATCTAATCACCTATCGTAGTTTCTATTAAATTCAGATTCAGTTAAAACAAAATTCTGATTAAAGTCTAACTTGAGGAAAAGATCAGTGCATGTATTGTTGTCTTTATAAGGCTAAATGTACAGGGTGTCCCAAAAAATTTACTTTGCAGGCCAGTAATTTTCCCAATTCTTGCTGAAATAACCTAAAATTTTAACAGAATGTATAGAAACAGATTCAAATTTTATATGTAATGTTTCATTTTTGTTGTGTTTTCAAGTTGAGCCATGACATTCACCCCCCAAAAATAAGTAAATTTGCCTCTTGGAATCTGCTCGCACAGTCACCCAAGACTCTGCAGCCTTCAATGCAAAATATGGAGAAACTTCACCAACTGGCAAACAAATTTGTGCAGCACGTCAACACAGAATTCTTGAGGTTTTGAGGTTATTTCAACAAGAACTGCCAGAATTATTGACCTGCGAAATGATGTCAAATATTTTAGGACACCTGGTACTTTAAAATAAACTTTTAATTTGATCTTGAGAGACTTGAGACCTGAGTTTTATCAAATCACATGGAAAAGCTGAACTGTTTTTTATTATAACATGTCTAAGAAAGAGAGAGAGGAAGGCTAAAGAGAAAGGAAGAGAGAGAGCCAGAGGAAAGACACAGACAAAGAAAGAAAGAAAGAAAAAGAAGGTGAGAGCGAAAGAAAGAAGGTGGTGAGACAGAGAGGGACCTAAGAAACAGAGGAAGCTTACGTGCTAAACAGAAAGGTAAGAGAGAAACAGAGAGAGGGAAGGTGAGAGACAGAAGGAGAGAGAGAAACACCCACATGCCATCCATCCATCACCCTCTTTCCCCCGGGGACAGAGCTGTACATGTGCAGGTCATGTGACAGCAGATCATATGGGAGGATATGGGATCACGAGTGTAACAGGATAACGCCACTGACACCTTCTTATTCAGTCTGACCACAACATCTCTTCGCATGCTACTTCACATGCGCTAAAACACTGGAATAAAACAATAAAATAATCCTCGACAATAAAAACCGTGCAGACTTTTCAGTGTCGTTGTAAAAGAGCAAAAACGTGCTCAAGTAAAAGTATCACATGAAAGTTTAAAGGTTTACTAAATGGTTCACTGTGCTGGATAACAACGCTCTTAAAAGCCTTGCAGTAGGGTAGTTAGTATTATTAGTGTGTTTTTAAGTTTTTTAAGGTATTTATTGCAAAATTTTGGAGAGGTTAACAGAATTATAGCTAGGATACTTTTTGCTTTTAAAACACCTTGACAAGTCTTAGGTACGAATCATTATCATAACCCCAAGAATGAAAGTAAAACACAATTTTTTCATATTGTCTGCACTGAAAATAATCATGGGATATGTAGTTCCCTATGTTTTTTAGTTGTTGCTCTTATAAAACCATGTATTATTGTGAGACTTTTGACAATGAGATATCACAGTATTTTGGTTATTGTTACATACAGTTATTTTTATTGATAATGTCCTTGTTACGGTTACTGCAAAGTGACCACACATTAGCAAACAAGTACTAAATACAAATGGATTTCAATAGATTTTCATAACCCTGTGATCAATACTAGAGGTCATAGTCATGTTTAGGGGTTTCATTTTCAACAAAAAGGTGCGGGTGACAAAATAAACAGCTGGCTAATGCAAATCAGCTCGCCTGTTGTAGTTCCAGTTTTAGCAGGTCAGATTGTAAAAAAACAAAGCTCACATTGAAGCCTCATTTGAGTGACAGAGTATCAGACAAAGCAGTACTTCACATCAGCTTTACATCAAAGGTAATGATAACCCTAACCCTAACCCTAACCCTAACCCTAATCCTAATGATGCAAAGTCAATACAATAAACAGGCTATGTGGGCACAACCTGATATTGTAACATCAGATGAATACGAGCATAATATTACTTTACAACACATAAAACGTTTGGGTGTGACGTTTAGTGCGTTGCCATAAAGTTATTTGCTGCGCTGTGACTAACCATAACATTTTATCTCACACCAAATGTTGCTGTGGCCCCCCTCGGAGACAGAAGCAGAGGACGTCCCGCTCATGCCCGTCTCCTCAAGTTGTTACGGTTACTGCAAAGTGACACAATGCACACATTAGCAAACAAGTACTAAATACAAATGGATTTCAATAGATTTTCATAACCCTGTGATCAATACTAGAGGTCATAGTCATGTTTAGGGGTTTCATTTTCAACAAAAAGGTGCGGGTGACAAAATAAACAGCTGGCTAATGCAAATCAGCTCGCCTGTTGTAGTTCCAATTTTAGCAGGTCAGATTGTAAAAAAACAAAGCTCACATTGAAGCCTCATTTGAGTGACAGAGTATCAGACAAAGCAGTACTTCACATCAGCTTTACATCAAAGGTAATGATAACCCTAACCCTAACCCTAACCCTAACCCTAATCCTAATGATGCAAAGTCAATACAATAAACAGGCTATGTGGGCACAACCTGATATTGTAACATCAGATGAATACGAGCATAATATTACTTTACAACACATAAAACGTTTGGGTGTGACGTTTAGTGCGTTGCCATAAAGTTATTTGCTGCGCTGTGACTAACCATAACATTTTATCTCACACCAAATGTTGCTGTGGCCCCCCTCGGAGACAGAAGCAGAGGACGTCCCGCTCATGCCCGTCTCCTCAAGAACCTACACGAGCGGCCGGTTTTGTAATTGGACACAGTGAAATCTTCTCCTGGTGTGTTAAGTAGAAAGAATAGTGAGTATTCGGTGCGCGGTGAAGCTTGTCCCCTGGAGACAGCAGCGAGCGGGGACATTCTGACCCTGACATGACGAGGCAGCGCTGCAATGGTTCAATTAGATTAAACACAGAGAACAGGCTGTGCTGTAAATGTGCTCTAAATGTACTGAGAATGTAACGCATTCTTAGCATAACTCAGACATGTCATATTAAAGCCAGGCCCGTCGACAGAAATTAAGGGGCTCGGGGCAAGAAGCATAACATGGTCCCCCCTCTAATATTAGTTAATAGAGGTTCCAATTTTGGGCAACTCCTTTGACTAAACTCACTGTGTATCTTCAGTCAACTATCAGGAGAGCACATTCAGGAGCAGCAATTTATAAACTATATATCATAAACTAGATTATAAAATGGTAAAATGGGTAATTATCAAACCACAAAGGCTGCTTACCTCTAAACTACACGGGATTCTTGTATTGGTTTAGTCTTTTCTCTCAAATGGAAATGCTCCTCATAAATCTACTTTTTAAACATACTTCGCAAATCTAATCACATTTTTAAATCAAAATTGGGCTTCACAGTTTTGCAGTATATCCAAAATGCTGTGTAGATTTTTTTTTTTAATGATAAAGTACGATTAGAACCAAAGCATAGAAAACTAAGGACATTTACATTTTAGAATAAAATAAGCAAAAGAAAGAAATCTCAATAATTATGCAAGTTTAACAACTTAATTTTATTTTTTTATTTTTTTTACCATTCCACTTTGAAAAACTAGTAGTTTAAAGGTCAATTTTGACAGTTTAAAGGCAAGTTCCACTAAAGCATTCAGAGCTTGTCATTCAGCCAAATGTTACATCATATCTGACAGCTTCATTGACCCAAGTCTTTCACAGAAAACCGGTTTTACAAGGACAATTATTCAGGCATTTTATTTTAGCAATTTTTAGTCACGCTTGAGAATTTCACAACACCACTTTTTTGCTATAATCTGATTTGTTTTACAGCTCAAAACACAACTCATGAGTAAAAATAAATGATTGATGTGAAACTCTTAAAATCAAGCTGTAGTTTAATTTTAGGATGATGGAGCATGACACAACTTCCTGCTATGTTACTCATTCCTTCAAAATCTCTTGATGTACAAAAAACAACTTTTTGCACATCTTTCAACAGGATTTTGAAGGAACGAGAAGTAAGACTACTGACTTGTTTACGTGTTTCAAATTCCCATGTGGTCATCAAATGACACCACGGCTGAAACAGATGAGTAACGTGTGGAGTTCACAAGTTTAACAGCAAAAAAGGTCTCTAAGTTTAAAGATTACAATAAAGTTACAATACAAGGAATGGGTAAGATACTGTAGTAAGCAGTAAGTACCTCAAATTGAATTTTATATTTGATTTACTGCAAAAGATAAGTTATAACAGCTGTTAAATTACTTTTAAAACAGTTTACAATGATATGGATCTCTGTAACAAAACAGGCATCTATGGAGAATTATTAGCTCTTATGTTTAAAGGAACACTATGTAACTTTTCTGGTAGGGGATCCACTCTTTGTGATGTTATTGCTTTGGCAGGAATGTTCCACAATATAGCACGAGACTTATCTATATGCATTTAAAGTGTTTAAACTGCTCAAAAATAAATTGAAAAACATGAACTCTTACTGAGCGTGGCTTGAGATCTGACTTGTAACTTGTCCTGGTGGTGTCAGCTGCACGTCTATATGGAAAAAGCTGGTAGTGGATGCTCCAGCAGAAACGTTACAGTGCATTTAGAAGGTAATTCAAGTTGTGAGGCTTGTGTTTAAAGCCTGTAGTGAAATGTACTTAGTGAAGTCACTGTACGAGAGACATAAAGTACAATATTTACATTACTGCCTGTAATGTTTAGTCTGGAAGAGGCCTGAGTCACAACTTTTAAACAGAAGACATTTTCTTTCCCTCTAACCACTTGTCTCACACACTCTATACTGTAAAACCCTAAAGTCCCACAGTATGGCATAAACATACTTGTCTCCATGGAGACAAACAGGCGATGTCACCAACACAGACCTGTGAACAGTCTTACAGTAATGCAGTTTTCCAAGATATTTGAATTAATAGAAACATTTGAAATAATTAAAAATGTAGTAGTTAGACACTGATACTTTTCACAATAATTTCTTATACTGTTAGTAGTACATTTGGTCGGAAAAGTGGCGCGCTACTGCCATCTTTTGGTTGATTCTGTACCTTTACTCTGGTCCCTGGTTACTAGTCTCCATTGCGCTGCGCTACACTTGACCTGTGGCGCTCTCTGGTGGACAACCTGCCAACTACAAGCCCATGTACGTGAAAAAAGGCAAAAATGATGTACGGCAGCAGAGGGACAGAAATAGCTTACAGTATTCAGCGTTGTGCGTCAATGGAGTGACGCCTCTAACAGCTTCCACGTGTGGTCAGTGTGGAAACGGCGATAATTAGATCCTGACACTCAGAAAGCTCAGAAAGAAATTATGTTTTGGTTTTGACGTTTTGCTCTTTTCGTGATTTATGACGATCGGATAAAAATAAGAACTGCTCTGAGACTATATATCTGGGAACCCATCTGAACCAAGATCAGATTATGTTTGTACCTGTACAAGAACTGCACAGAATACAACTTACAACTTCCTCTTACTTTATTAATTGGCCCACCCACTGTTAATTGTTAGTAATTAATAGATATCACATTATATTTAGTTTTAAATTCTCCTAATTTCTCATTATTCTGACACTTGTGGGTGGCCTTTACAGTATTTCCCATTCTGCCATTGTAGACCTACTTCTACAAGTTTAGTGCCCAGGTCTACTGCTATAAAGCTTCATTGATTAGGTCCACTTTTAAACATATAATTGAAGTGATCTAGGAGTAAAAAGATAGTAAATAAGATGTTATTTAATGCAGTAGACTAGTTTAAAAGAAGCCCTACAACATCAAAATATTATAGGCTTATAGTTATTTGAGAATGGCTGAGCTTATACTATTTAAATAACCTCTATTATTGAAGTGGTAGCTGCCCCATTTTGATTTGTATGTTGAAATTGTAAAATAATAATAAAAAAAAACAGTTTTATCTTTGACAATAACAATAACTATCAAAGTAAACCTATAAACTTTGTCTAATTTGATTAAAATAAAGATTTGGTTTTAATTTTCTGTTGCAACATGTTTCATCAAAAGATATAGAAAATTGTTGCGCAGTTTTATTATATTAATTTTACATCATTCTGACACTCATGTATAGTAAAAAGTGCTGTGATTCAAACAGGTAAATGGAAACAAATCTATAACCCAATTAAAATATAAAATCGATCACGTGATGCCATTTTAACTTTGACACTTTAATAATCGCGCAGTTATGTGCAGCCTATTACATCTACCTGAAATATATCACTTACTGCTGACATTTTCAACGAGTTTTGCTGCAGATTTTGAGTGAGTTGTTGGGAGTCTCTGGGGGAGGGTGGAGCGCTCTGTCTGCACTGTGTGACTGTGGGCTACATCACTAGTGCTTCTGCCTCGGCTCCAAAATGCGCTCTCCTCCGCCTTGTCACCACCACCACCATCACCACCACCACCACCAGCGCCACCGTCTCCAGCAGCCTCAGTAGCACCGGGGCTGCAGCATCAGTGGACCATCGCCGGATAACATGCGCGCATCCCCCAAACCACCAACTCGCCACAGCAGCATGGTCCTCTATTTAACCAGCCGCTCCAAAACTCTCTCTCTTCGCTAAAACGACAACACCACCTGTCCACACCTTCACAAACAAGGTAAGAGCTTTTTTCAAATCAATAGACGTGACGGTTTCTTGGCTATGGGACGCGAAGTGTTACAAATTGGGGAAAAAAATAAAAAAGGCACCACATACACACACGAAGCGGGAGTTTCCTGGAGAGTTGGCAGCGCAAGGAAGCGTGGATGGCTTTAGGCTACAAAACAACATCACACAAGCTGGATGGATAGATGTACAATACAGTAATTAGCCTTCTCCTCCCAAGGCGAAATCCTATACATTTGTTGTCAAGTTCCCAGAGCAAGCGTTGGCGTGAATGTCTAACGGCGTTTCCGGTCAAGACTTTTGGGAATACCTTTAGTTAAGCGATGACAGTGACCCGCGCGTATGTCCCAATTGGCATGGCACGTACTTTTATCAATTAGGGTTAATTGGAGAGTCAATTAAGTGAGCCTGGGGGTTTGTTAGCAGGTAAATATGCATGTGAGATGTGTGTAGGTGGTTGGGCAACACACTGCGCCAAGTTGGATGCGTTGTTCCCTATAAAAACTGTGCGTAATGCCGATCCAAAAGACCTCTCCAAAGTTGAACTCTTGGCACGGACTGCATGGATGCCCTCTCCATGTTCTTCCCACCACTCCAAACTACTCCTAACCTCTTTTGGCGATACAAAGTGACCCTAATCTAGCGCCAATTGGGGCTGTTGTTGCGTAACTTTAAAACTCAAGTACCATCCTGAGCGCGTGGGCGGAGATGTGAAGTTCCCAGTCCCACTTCCTCGCTGTTGTTTTGCTCATTAAATCTGAGTGGCGCATTAGTGGCGTCTTTATACTTTATACTTTTGAGTGACGAGTTGCTTAATGATTAATTTGGATACAAATTTTATGACTACGTGTGGACCGTAACTTCATTAACTATGCATGGATAAGCAAGTTCTGCAGACAATTCATCAACTTTATGTTTGGATATATGCATTTTAACGAGTTTTCCCCATTACTAAGATGTGATATTTTGCTTTCAATTGTTAATCACTATGCTAACGATCAGAATTTTTTACTCTTCTGAAACCCATGGATAGGTTCTTTAATGTTTTCACTCACATACAGTATAAAAACATATAATTGCTAATCCATTTTGGAGTCAAATAAGAAACGCCTAGACCCACGTACATAAGGTAGTTTATTCATATTTTAGAAAATCTTTGGTAAATTATAAATATGCTGTTGTCAAGCTTGCATAATGGAAGAACGGAATACTTGGATTAAGTATAGACTTAAAACTTGCATAAAAAACTCAAATATCTTACATAAGAAATAATAATACAGTTATTTTATATTTTTGAAAATTTTTTTAAGTTTCATACGGCACAATCAGTTAAACTACCGAATGTCATTCAAACTAATAGAAATGTGACCTCTTCATGACCCACATTTTGGTCCCTGTCCGTCAGTTCGGAAACAGCTGACACTGCCGTTACCGTGGAAACAGTCATTTAAAGTAATTTGCATACACCTTTACTGTGTTTCTATGGTAACAGACTTTTTTTTTGGAGGCTGTAGTTTTTTACTAATGTTTTCATGGCAACAAGAGGCAAGCACAGGCAGGATTATATTCACAGATATGAGATATAAATTAAGTTTTCTTTCAGAGGATTTAAAGCTGATGCTACTGTTAGAACTTGCAATACTTGGCTTCTTCTACTGCGGTGGGAGGTATGTAAAAAGTTGAAAATATTTGCATATTTACTCTTATTAGTGATGTGTTCTTCGCTGTGATTAACAAGCAAAACAAGAAGTTGTCAAACTTGCATTTCTGCTAATTCTGTTAATAAACAGGAACTAGGCTATACTACATTTGTTATTATATTGTGGAGGCGTAGACTGAAAGAAGTGGCAGAGAGTTTGAGAGGCAAAGGTGGCTGGTGGTTCTGCTGCCTCGGTGGACATGAGGTGGATGAAAGTAAATGATATGATGGAGAGAAGGGAGAGAGAATGCATTTATATGAATATCCTGAGTAGTGATTGGTTAAGAGACAAATACAACAGACTGTGATTGACTGACAGCAACAGTTGAATAGGCAAAGAAAAGACCTTCCCTGGTTGAATTTTCATTCTCTTTATGGATTATTTCTGGTGGAGGAGTTCGTCATCTGTTTGTTTCCATGGGGATGTTATTGCTTTGCCTAAAATGTTCCACATTACGCCAATAAATGTATCTGTCTTGCTGTGAGTGCAACTGTAACTTTGCTTGGCATCAATCAGTTGCTTGTCTATCTCAGTTATGTAAAATTGAAAAGAATTGAAAAGATTTGTTTAAAGCCATACTCTGGAATATTTTCAGCAAAGCAATATCATCTCTGTGCAGACAAGCAGGTGACCAACCCTCCACCAGAAACGTTACACTGTGCCCCTTTAAATGCCAAATTTACATAATAAAACGCACAAAACGAAATAAACACGCCGAAATCAAAAGAACAGCTTTTCCCAGCTTGTAAAATGTCACAATCACTCATCTCGATGTGTTGCTTGGTTGCAGTATTGATGCATATTTGAGCTGGTTTAAATCTAGACTGGGCACTGATTGCTGGTGCGTGTTCTACTTCTACCTACATGAAATCTGTGCATGAAGCAAAGAGTATGTATGTAGAGGGTCTATATTTGAGACATGTGTGGGGGGAGCAGTCTGTCCCTCTGCGTGGGGGAGGGAGGGGTGAGAACGCCGGGGTCCAAATGTGACGCTCAATCCTGCTTCAGAACTAGTCCTGGTCTAGAACTAGTCACGGTCCAGAACTAGTCCTGGGCTAGAGTCCACATGTGACGTGTGGATAATAATATTCTATGATGACTGTGATGTTAAAACGCACTTTTCTGGTGAGGGTTTCAATACCTGGAGATGCTTTATGATCTATCTTGGATTTATTTTATTGTGAGTTTATATTGCAATAAAAAACCTACATGAATTCTTGGGTCACTTTTCCACAGATGTGACCTGTAATCTGGAATGGTGACACCTCTTGCTTGGTGATTTGGTGTTGATTTCTGTCAGTAATATAACAAGTTGTTTGTTCTAGTGTCTTCTTGGAAAACAAATCTGCAGTTTTAGAAAAAAAAAAAATCACACTTCACTTTAACATAGTATTTGCTAATTGTTGGTAACATTAGTAGGTGTAGCTAGTTTCCAATAAAAATCACATGTTGAAGTCTACTGTTACCGTACTATGTTTATTGCAGTATTTCTAATACATTTTTGGTTGGCAAAAGACATGTCCTTCATTTGTCGAGTAAAATGGACTGTGACTTAAGTTCTCAAAACTATTACACATCTCTCTGTAGCTGACCCAAAATGCACTTACAAGACTATACCTGCACAGGAGGTCATTTAAAAGCAACAATTTATGCAGAAAAAGTACTAGGAGAAACAATGTATGTACAAACTATAAGAAGTATAGATTCAATTTGTAATTAATATATTTGAACCTGACTTTTTCAATATCAAAAAATACCAAATTGGCAGCTAACCAGCTTACTCTCCTTTCTGATGTTGTCTCATATAAATCCTTATAAATATTTTGGCATGTTATATTCCTGAAAAAAATACAGACGATAAACGATAATATTGAAATTAACTCCATTATTCCCCCATAAAACTACTGAATGTACATGAGGTGCAATACAAAACTAGCAGAATAACACTTCAGTATTAGTTTGTATGTAGTTGTAGTGATTTATTCAACCCTCTACAGCTCAAATCTTACTTAACCCCCTAAAATATTACCAGATCTGGACCAATTAAGAAACCGCTAATTGATTAATCGACTAAATGACTGAAGACCACAGGCCTTGTCTTTCTGAATGCACAGAATAATCATCTAGAGTCGCTTTCATAGCCTTGATTAAACAGTTGCACCATGTGAGTGAACTGCTTTTGTTCCTCCTCCTCTGCTGCTCTGTAATAATGCAGCCTCTGTCCTCTTGTGGTCACTGTAACACAATCTACAGCTCCATCAAACACATCAGTCACTGCCATCTTCAGAGCGCGGCCAACAGGGAGGAAAACACTTTTACATCCGTAGAGTCAGCGCAACAACGAGCGATCCTTAAACTGGACATATTATGTAAAATTAACTCTTGTGAGCTTTAAACTGTGTTATAATGTCGTTACCTCTATCAAAAACATCCCAGGAGTTGTGTTTGTTTCATCCACACATGTTTGAGTAACCGTCTGTTATTAGTCCAAAGCTCAAAATGCTCTGTTCCACCTTGTGATGTCATGCAGTGGTAGTTTTTGAAGTGAATAGCTACATTTTATCTTAGCTCAGTTGATTTATTGGCAGTTTTTGGGCTCAAACGATTTTTGTGAAGGCGTATGGAGTTTAAAAACATAGTGGAGCACTTCCTGTATTACCTCATGACATCACAAGGTGGAACAGAGTGTTTTCTGTTTGAGAGAAGAACTCTAAAGCGAAAATATGCAGGGTTTGTGTGTTAAATATGTGTGAATGAAACAAAACACACCTCTAGATAAGGTTGTGATGAGGAAACATTGTAAATTATAAATACATTTTAGTATCTTGACAACATTTTTATTTTTGATACATTTTTGTTATTATGATGAGATTATTGAAGACTGTTGAGTAATATTTTCTTGGTAACAGAATTTTCCTGTATTTTAGACAGTTAGAGAGTTAAAATGTCAATCCTTTGCATCATGGTGGTATCATTATTTAAGTCTACATTATTCACCAGCACTTTAAAACAGTTCGAATCAATGAAATACCCTTATGAATATTAGTCACAGAATGAATCATGCAAACTCTTCTGGGGTTCAGAAGAAACAACCAGAAAACCCATGTTGTATTAAAACAAACTACTTTTCCATGCAACAATTCTCTCCATTTCTATTGCTTAAAAACCCTGTGTGCTTGTTTTTTTGGGTGTACGTTGCCAGGTTGGACAGACGAAAGTGTGAAAAGAGGATGTGATGCAGTTGTTTGGTGTTGGAGGAGTGACAGGAGCAGTGACAGGAGCAGTGACAGGTGTGGACAAAAGTTGGGACTTACATAACAGAGGAGAGGAGACAGTTTTTGGGAGTCCTGGTTTGATGGTCGCCTCTGTGAGTGGACAAAACGGGTGACAGCCACTGGAACATGCACCTAACGAGACTGGAGGGTGGGAGTGGGGTTGGTACAGTTGTTATGGGCAACCGGCACTGGTCTGAACATGCACAGTTTATACTTTTAGACTTATTACTAGGTTTCAGGCGATCGTAACATTCTTTAGGCCAATAATATTTAACACAGATGGGGCACAGAAAATGTTAAAATCAATATTGTTAGAATGTTATGCATGGTATGCATGGTTTTAATTGCTGATTAGCTAAACATTATGGAACGCTTCACTGACATTTAGATGAAGAAAACTGGGACATTTTCTTAAATTTTGTCAAACTTACTACCGCTAACAGAGCCCGCCAGAAGTTGTAATTGCTTTTTCCCAAACATCTTCCTCTTCCATCCTCCCGTTTGTGACGTAGCGTTTAGTGAGCGCAGTTACCAAATCACAAAGGCTGCAGTTCCCATGATTTTCTCCACAAACATGTCTTATTCTGGATGAAAACTGCTCACCCTAATCTGTACAAACATGTTCTGAAATGTGATTCTTGTGCTAGTTTGTCAGTTCATATCCCGGACGGAAAATTTGAAACCAAACTTCGAACAGAATCCAGAATCGTGAATCTAGTCAGAAACATCGCAGTTAGATATTTTGCCCAAATCCTTCAGCCCTATTCTGGGGTGTAGTTACGAGGTACTGCAGAGAAAAGTACAATGTAATCGATACACTCAACTAACAACAGACATATTCTCAGCTCCTTTTGACGATGAATTTCGCTCAAGGCTTAACTCCATTTCCAAACAGAAAAAAACTTGGATTTATTTTATTTTGGTTTATTTGTTTAAAACAATTTACCAAAAATAAGTTTAGTTGACTTATTTCAACTTTTTTGTTCATGCTATACATCCCTTCTGGACTGTGTTTGAAGTCATTGTATTAGCTGGAAATGGTTAAGGGAAAAAAATATATATATTAATGATAATTTGGACATTAAAGCGTATCTGCATTTTTTTGTGGGAGCAGGCAATGCTATTTATATTGTGTTAAGCAATCAGAAACCATAAAATTACTCAAAAAAATCTATTCTAAAAAGTGCATGTTAAGTTTAATTATATATTTTTATTGTTAAACGCATTTACTTATTGTGAAGTTGGTTTGTCTAAGTTTGTTTACCATTCTGGCGCTGACTGAATAAGTGACGATATATTTGTGATGGGACGATTCACAGTTATGTTCACAGTCCATCTCCACTCACACTGCACAAGTGTGGTGCTGACTCATGTTTTACTCATGATACTTCTCTTCGTATATCAGCTGCCACAGGTCACTACTTCTTCATAGTGCAAAAAGTTATTATTACTGTACGGGTGTTTATTAAGATTAGGAATGTCAATATTGGTTAGTCTCTTTTTTCAACCTGTTTGAGTCGTGACACACATAGCTGCTGAAAATATGCGTAAGGCACAGCATACGCAAAACATCATCATATTTCACCAGTAAAGTGTAAATAATATCTGTGTCTTTTGCTGTTTGTTCAAGACTAGAGACAGACTTGTATATCTGTTGGCCAATATACTTGTCAGCTATCAGCCTTAAGTGTCATTTGAACACTTAAGTCCAGAGAGAGTATTTCGAAAATGTCATCTGAAATCCAGTTTGTAGTAAGACAAGGTCATGGATGAGTTTGTAGCAAATTCAGAAAAGATAATTTGGGTAAAATTATCAAAATCTGCCCTACATATTGGCCAAAAAGTATTATCAGAGCTTATCAGTCGTCAGTTTCTCAGTATGGAAAAAAACATATGGGTCAATCCCTCTTCAAGACACTTTAAATCACCAATTTTTACAATAAGTAACTTTTTGAATTATTTTACTCAAATTAGACATTTTTCCAAGGCTCACCCGACAATCGATGAGAGCACAGTTCCCCGACACACTGGTTGAAAATCACGATTATGTAGGTCACAATATAATTCTGAAAGCTAAAAAAGGCGACGTTGTGACAAAAGTAATATAAAGTGCTTTTTCATCAGGCTGTTGATGTTAACTTTATGGTTTAAAAGTACAAGCCTCAAATGCAGGACACTGCAGAAATACTCAAAAATGCAAAAAATCTATTGAAATAAAACACTGTTATTGTTAAGTAAATACGTTTCAATTCTGCATAATATGTAATTTTAACCTTGTGCACTTTCTGAAAATAATGAATGCAACAAAAAAGCAATAAAGTATAAAGATGCTTAACTATAGGCTAAATTACAACAAAAAAGAAATAAATTGTAGTAATCAAGGCAAGGCAATATGTCGTGTCTGGATCAGAATTTTATAGTTCAGCGGTAGTTACTCTTTTTTTATAAGTTCTATATTCTAATGGTAAACAATCTACTCAAACTAATCAGCAAAGGTTAAGTACTTTATTTCTCATGATGCATACAACTTATACAAAAATATATATATAAAGAGGGATGGTTCATATTTTTTCAGTTGCCTATCATTAACATTGCTTGAAAATTCCAAAAAAGGACTTGCATACCAGCATGACTATTAAGTACTACTAAAATATTCCTTTTTACACAAGGATAAACATGAACTCAAATTACCTGACTGCTGAAGCCTCCACATACAGATACTTCCACTGTAATTATGTCGTTGCATCACTCCTCCACTCACACTGATGGGCTGCTCCTGGCTCGGTGCTATGTCAACCACAAACTGAATCGACGCGCATTAAAAGTGTTGAACGTTTAACTGTCAATAAAAAGTTCAATATATTCAGAATGCACAGGGAAAACTTTTAATAATCCTTCTGACATGGCACCTGCAAGTGGGTGTGTGACTTTAATGTAACTTAGAATCAAAGTTTAAGAAATTTGAAGGTCCTGTGTTGTGCAGAATTGGCTTGTGTGAGATTTAAACCACATTTGAATGTTGAATGAAACAAAACACAACTCTGGGTATGTTTTAGACGAGGAAGAGATCAGTAAAAAAGCATAATTCAGGCTCTTTAATATATTTAACATAGGAACATGGATCTAAACTAGTATTAAACTACAGTTATTGGTGCAAGTCTAAAGAAGGAAAAGTGGCAGAGAAGTTTTAGCTATCAACTTTTTGTTTATGGAAAATATTGTCTAGTTGCTGCCGCTCCTTCTGTCTCTGAAAAGACTGTTGATTTTCAGGCAGCGCTGACAGTATGGAAGTCGACTGTCCTCTGAAAACTGCTGCTGCCTCTTCCAAAAAGTCAACTTTATCCTTTGACTGAACATATAACTCTATTATGTCTGCTTAAAACGTCTCTTTCCTGTACTTTTATATTAGGATCAATGGCGTATAACAATTTTCAACATACACATTTTAAAATGTTCTTACTATTGAACTTTTTACAATATTTACAATGTCAGGTGCATAAATCTATGTTTGACATTTATATTAAGCATTTTTTGTTTTTTTTTATGTACATGAATTGGCTATGATATTAAAAATGTCATGTGGTGTGACCAGAAATAACCTTAAAATTGTTTTATTTTCTTAAAAATGGTTGAGATGTTAATCTAAGTTCTGAGTCATATGAACATGATACTGACATTTAAAAACATGAAAACATGTTATTTGAAAAAATGAACACTCTCAGACAATATTTGTATGAATATTATGGAGGAAATATATATTTAAGAAAGATGAAATTTCATGTGGGACAACAAATACTTCAGAAAATATGCTAAAAAAGAAAGAAAATAAATAGGATTAGATTTAGAGTCATTTTAAAGAAGTTTAAAAATCATCAGTTAAGAGCGGACGGTCACACCACATGAACATTTTAACACTTTAAGTACAAAAAACATGCAGAATAACTAATGATATATGGAAAAAATATATATTCAAGAAAGATGAAATTTCATGTGGGACTACAAACACTTCATAAAATATGTTAAAAAAGAGAGAAAATAAATGTGATTAGATTTAGAGTCATTTTAAAGAAGTTTAAAAATCATCAGTTAAGGGCGGACGGTCGCACCACATGACATTTTAACACTTTAAGTACAAAAAACATGCAGAATAACTAATGATATATGGAAAAAATATATATTCAAGAAAGATGAAATTTCATGTGGGACTACAAACACTTCATAAAATATGTTAAAAAAGAGAGAAAATAAATGTGATTAGATTTAGAGTCATTTTAAAGAAGTTTAAAAATCATCAGTTAAGGGCGGACGGTCGCACCACATGACATTTTAACACTTTAAGTACAAAAAACATGCAGAATAACTAATGATATATGGAAAAAAATGATTTGGCTCCATGGAGGTCAGAGGTACTACAGGTGTGTGGGGATTGACCCATTCATAACCTCAAATTCTTCTTCTTGTATTACTCCATGACATCACAAGGTGGACCAGAGTGGTTCCAGTTTGAGACAGAACAGCTTTTTGTTAAAATGTGTGAATGAAACAAAACACAATTCGAAATACGTTTTTGTTGAGGAAACAACCTTATAAAATTGACCAGAAAATACTGTAATATGGGCCCTTTAAATTCAACTCTATGAAGAAAGAACCAGACGACACCAGGACAAGTTACAGGTTAAATCTGCGGAGAGGCGAGCCCACTCCCAGTAAGAGAGTGTGTTATTCAGTGGGCATTAAAATCAACTAAAAATGCATGAATTAAATGTCATACTGTAGAACATTCAAGGCATACAATAATATCTATGCGCCTTTATCATTCATTAACACTGATACAAATAGTGTTACTAAAGCAGCTAATGTAGTGTTAATTATGTACTCTAATTAAGCAGGTATTTTTGATTTGACCTGATATTACATTGATTAAACTCTATATTATCCTCACTCAAACCTTTCCTTCAAATAACTTTAGAAAACTAATGCATTTCAAGCCAATTTAAAGTGTGTGTGACAGATTTTCATGATTCCTAATTTTGGCAATTTTACACTAATCAAGCAATTTGCAAAGAAAATGAAAAAAGAATATGTTGAAAATTACATGAAGAAGACAGCATAATTTACAAGAAACACAATTTTCCTGATACTTAAAACATGTTTTCCCAAAAAATAAAGGTGTTTTCTTATATTTTTATGCACATTAGATGATTTTTGTAGGTAACATTTATGGGAATCCCTAATGCAACGCCACAATTTTCAAAGAGGAGGTAAAAATGAAACCTAAAAAATGGCCAAATTGCGGAAACAAGTGTGAATGTTTTAGCAGGAAGTTTAAATAAAATAATGTGTTTTAGTAAAATAAGGAGTCTAACTTGTCATAAGCACTTTAAAGCCAGCGTTACTCACTAGGGGGCGCCACATTTCTCATTGGTTGGTGGCAGTGGGTGGACCAACTGTACTGTGGCGTTTGATTCCTAATTTTGGCAATTTTACACTAATCAAGCAATTTGCAAAGAAAATGAAAAAAGAATATGTTGAAAATGACATGAAGAAGACAGCATAATTTACAAGAAACACAATTTTCCTGATACTTAAAACATGTTTTCCCAAAAAATAAAGGTGTTTTCTTATATTTTTATGCACATTAGATGATTTTTGTAGGTAACATTTATGGGAATCCCTAATGCAACGCCACAATTTTCAAAGAGGAGGTAAAAATGAAACCTAAAAAATGGCCAAATTGCGGAAACAAGTGTGAATGTTTTAGCAGGAAGTTTAAATAAAATAATGTGTTTTAGTAAAATAAGGAGTCTAACTTGTCATAAGCACTTTAAAGCCAGCGTTACTCACTAGGGGGCGCCACATTTCTCATTGGTTGGTGGCAGTGGGTGGACCAACTGTACTGTGGCGTTTTCCATCTGACGCTCAGCTGCTGTGACTGGTCTGTCTCACAACACCTAACCATTGTTTTTTGAGCATTCACTATTATTTCTTCAAAAATACCAACAGATGTATGACGTTAGTATGTGATGCGTGATCGCTGAGTGGATGAAAACAAAAGATCCAGTTACACAAAGATTTATTTGAGTGATTTCCTCCTCAGTTCAACACAGACAACTGCACCTGTTGACTAAGCCTGTAAGCATTGTCCATTGTGTTGCCTAACGTCATATCTTTGTCTTGGTCATGTATTTTCAAATTAGTCCTGTCACGATACTGAAATCTCACACTCAATGTTGAATACTCTTCCATAGTATTCATAGTGGTCCATGGGCGTGTATTATCTTTGGGCTTGTCTTACACAGCTTAAGATCATTTTAAAACTGTTCGAAAAAGGTTCATTTCTGGTTTCATCTTGTTTTGATATTAGTTTTAGTATCGATTCATATCTGATTTTCGATTCCTCTGACAACCCTAATTCAAACAGGTTAAACTCTTACCAAAATTTTACTCTTAAGGTGCAATGTGTGACTTTTCATTCTGATTTTATTCATCTTATTCCTTTGCTTAGAATGTTCCACAGTCTGGCATTAAGCGTGTGTTGGAGACAAGCTGGCGACACCACTAGAACAAGTTATAGGTCAGATTTGTGGAGAGATGAGCTGAAACGTTTTTGGAGGTATTTTTTGAGACTGCGACACACTACAGGATGTTTTGGTCTTAAACGATTTTTAAACGTGTGACAAAAATCTCACACCACAGACATGAGAAGAACCTTATGAGACTTGATCACAAAGACTGCAGCGGGACATAAACAGAATATAAAGTTGTGAGCGCGATGGCGTCAGCAGTTTCCTGTCTACAGTAAAGCCACTCGCTGTGAGACTCTTAAGTGTTCAAAAGATCAGAGCTGCACTTCTAGTTTAGACACAAGTCAGAACTGTGTTATTATGATTTGTGAAATGAGGTGCAATACTTCAGATACATGATTTTTAAAGCATAAAAGGAGAAAAAGAATACAGGAGGTAGAGTCACTGTCGCAAATCTACAGCTTCAGCTCGATCTGTGCGCTGTGTGGATCTAAACAGTTACACGTGAGGAACTATCTCGCCTTTT
>KN490505.1:19213-34361 GCA_000787155.1 Scartelaos histophorus
ACCATTAAAAAAAAAAAAAAAAGATGAAGAGGAATGAAAGGAATGTAGGTGTGAATGGTGGTGGATGGTCCATATAACTGACAAGAGGCAGGCTGGAGAACATGACAGATAGAGAAACTAGTTGGATATGAAACTATCAGATACAGCACGATGTTGTATGCACTCGGGACAGTGCAGAGTGAGGACAGTGAGGAGCAGAGCCATGGTGGAAGAGCTGTCACAGCTTTTGTATACTTCAGATACTGTGAGTCATGGGCCGGGACCTACCCTATAACTTATACTCCACAGTCATAGAGCTGCATGCTTGTGGGGGAAGGGTTAGTGTGAAAGGATCATGATAGGAAAGACAGTGCCTAGTGTGAATGTGTACAGATCTCCAACAACAGAGTGACTACATAGTAAAGAGACTCACTGCCCAGACATAAAATCAGATACAATGATACAAAACTGAAACCAACTGAACCAAGTTATTAAGTACAGTATGCTAAATGTATAGAATTGCAAGTTCAGCTGTAAATAACTGCACAATGTCTACACACCACTACGTTATAATATAGGCACAAATAGTACACTGATTTGCTCTTTTAGCTCAGATTTGACAGGAGTCAGAATCTCTGGCTGGTTACAGACTTTCCGAGAAATTTCATCAAAATCCACCGATTTCTTGCCAACAGTCAAACAAACAAACCTCCTTGGCAACAGTATTGAAACCACAATGCAAGAGGATATTAGTTTGGTGTAACCACATCTTTGAGACACTGGAGAAGTGGCGATATTCATTCAAATTAAAAACCAATGGCTTTTTAGAATTCTATAGTTCCTGGAGTCAAACTGACCATGTAGTTCTGCACCAATGGGGTATTTATTTCATCATGATGGACTAGAATACTGGGGCAAGGGCATGATCCAGATTTAAAGCACAAAGTAATAATAGACAGTTGAAAACTCACTACAAATAATATGATATGTTTCTTGTCTATTTGATTATAAAGATGATCCTAATAAAACAGGACCGGGTATCCATATTTGGGTACAAAGTTAGAGTTTAGCTTGTTTTGTATGTTTTATATCAGAGGGGCAAAACCACGCCCTGAGGAAACCAGGGAGAACATTCAAACTTCATAAAGAAAAGCTCTACCCTGTCCAGGAATTGAACCGGGGACTTTCTTGCTGTGATTGGCCAATACACATTACAACATGACGGTTATTCCCTTCCCCATAAAAGACTTCCCTTGAAATTCAATCTAAAATCTATCCATCTCTTGCCAACAGTCAAACAAGTAAACCTTATAGGAAGAGGTAATAAACTTACTCCAACCACATCCCTGACACTTTGGTGATTTTGTTTTCATTAAGACAAAAATCTCACGGAAAAAAAAATGGAGGGAGGATTTTATTTCCTTGAGGCCGAGTTGACATTCCTGGGAAATGTCACCGCACAACTATGAAAGAAAAAGAAACTACACACTAGCGCATGTACGGGCACGCATTCACAACAATGACGGCTAACTAGCGTGTCAAGTGAGCCTGCCATACGGAGACAAGATCTGTGTGTGTGCAGAATCAATACTTCAAACACTGCACTTCATATAGGTAAGATACAGAAGAGAAGATACAGTCTCCAAGCCCCTCCCCTTTGGACTAATAGACGGCGGGAGGACATTACAGATCAAATGATTGGTCATAGTAATGTATGGGTCTCCAGCGTTGTTTGGACAGACATATAATCAATCTGAGCCACGGGGGACGCACGCTCGCCCTCCCATTGGCAAACATGCAAACGGCTAGCAGACAGAGTAAGGATTCTTGCCTTGGCAACTGTATCGGGCCAATACTGTCAGAGAGAAGGGGGCGTGACCGTGTAGGTTTAAACAGGATTCGAATTTACCTAGTAATTAACATTTCAAAAATTCAAAGAGACTAATGCGGAAGACAAACGGTGATTGACAAATGATTCTCGTTGGTCTAGTTTTGGTTTGAGATTGCGTCATACAACAGAAAGGGCAAGAGTGGTGCTTGACTGAAAGAGATGCAATAGCCATATCCCAGACGTACCTCGCTAGTTAAATGGTGAAAATACCATTTAAGAATCCAAGCCAACTTTATCGTTTAATTCATAAAGAAATTAAAAAACAGAGTCATCATAGAAGATATATATTATATGGAATAGCTGACTTTTTTCTATGACTCAAAAGAGGTATCTTCATTAAACAGTGGACAAAATGGACAGAATAAAAACTAAGAGTCATGATCTAATCTTTTAAATCTGTATAACCACTGAACACTGCCCCAAGTTTTGTCTTTACTGCATAAACATGAACAAATATAAAGATTTAAAAAAAAACAATTACAATACAGTCGATCAAAGTGCTGAATCCATTGTCATTTTGTATTGTGTAGTTTATCTCCTGATACTACCAAGATTATGGTTTTTCATGACATTGTTCAAAGATTCTTTTTGCACAGGAAGTCATTGTTAGGTCAAAATGCACAAAATGACTTCACTTAGTAACAGCATTTACACGGTGCTATTTTAACATTGTACAGTCCTGGTACAACAGACATGAGCCTCTTTGTGTCCAGTGCACACCTCTTCACTTGTACAGCTCACAGCTCAGTCACGACTCCGGCCGGCCTCTGTACAGTGTGTTTTGAGTGAGTGGGTCAGCCGTCCCTTCACTCACTCCATCCCCCTCTGTGTCTCTCTCCCCTCTCAACTCTCTCTCCCCTCTCCTTCCTCGTGGGCGGACTGCCATCATCAGCTTCAGAGGAAAACTTAACCCGTACATCGCCATCCGACAATTTTGAAAGAAATCCTATGGTGAATAATTGCAGCCTTCATAATTTCATACTTGTGACAGTTATAATTGTGATTTTGATTCATTTGCAATATTTTTTTCATCCCCTCAAAATAGTAGGCGATCAATTTGAGAAACTAACTCAATTTGAAATGAAAAGGTACAAACTTTAGACAAAGCAATGGCTCCATCTCAAAACCAGGGATTTTAAATTTTCCAGGTAAATGCTCTTTGGACTCTTGAGCCCCACAATAAAAAGAACGCACCATCCCATACTGGATATAGGACGCCCCCATCCTTTTATTCAAACAAAATGCTTTACATGACATTTTTAGGTGATAAAAATGGGTAATTCATCAATGATTGTTAACTCTGAAGTTTAAACTTTTCTAAACAATTTTAAAATAATTGGATTCTTCTATTAGTTTGGCTGTGCAAACCACTTTGAATTACTTTGTGCTATACAAATAAACTTGCCTCGCCATATTTCAGATATGAATGCTCATGGACGTGTTTAAAACATACACCGTAAACTGACTCTCTATTTGAAAAGCAAACTTGCAAATATAATCATAATCATAGTAAGAACAATTATATCCCTCTTTTTCTCAAAATAGTGTACCAGGAGTTAATAAAATATAAAAGTTTAAGTTAATAAGTTGTACTATTCTTCAAACTTCAATCCAATAAAGTCCAAAAGGGGTAAAATGCAGCTGATCATAAAAAGCCGCCAAGAAAAATTCCCTTGAGGTTGACCTTAATACCCTGCCTCTATATTAGATTGGGAGGATGGGTTACCTCTAGTTTAACACAATTGATCCCACACAACACTAATAATAGCTGAGCCATTCTAACAGTGGAAAAACAAACAGAATAATATGTCAACCCAGTCTTGTCACACATGCTAATTTTACCGCGCTATACTTTGTAAGGTCAATTATGGAACAAGTTGACAGACTGTTATCCTTGATTCCAAATTCAGCCACGAGCACGTGCAATGACGGGTTAATTTTCAGCCAGGTGGTCTATAATTAACGCATGTGAATGAGAGTAAATAAACGCACCTCCAGCTGTATTTGAATAGCTGGAGTTTTTCTCTCCCTTCCCTATACACAGCACTTGTTAGCTTGTCGCTAATGACACCTGAAAGAAAGCAAAGTCCTCGCAGGGTGGCCAATTGGGATCAACAAACAACATAGCAAAAAATGCTTATTTACCCATCTGTAGTGTAATTAGAGGTTCTCCTAATTAAGCTAATTTTTGCTCATTTGCTTAACAGACCAGGGAATTAAGTAGTTGTTTCTAGGGTGAAAACAGAACCTGGATTTTGCCCTTTTTCTAGTTGCTGGAAAATACAACCAGCGGTGGATGAAGTACTCAATTTTGTTACTTAAGTAAAAGGAAAAGTAAAAGTATCACATGAAAAGCACAAAAACATAAAAGAATTTAGCAGATTTTAAGTGATTCAACTGACTGACTTATTTTTTCTAGCTGTTTTTGTCTATTGTGTTGCTCAAAGTTGGGATGGAAAGTCAAATTAAATGTACTAAAAAAATCAAACCAGAAAAAAGTACTTTTACTTTTCAGTAAAGATCTAAAATGTAGTGGAGTAGAAAGTACAGATGCCTGCTTTTAAATGTGGGAAAGAAAAAGTATCTACCGTAAAAAGTACACCTAAAATGTGTACTGTAGTAATGCATGAATTGTACATTTTACTTTTCTACTTCATTACCTTTGACAACTGAATATAACCTTAGCAAGAAGAAAAACCCAGTTGCCTCCTGAAATAACACTTGATTAAAGGCATTGATTTGTCTGCCAATAATAAGGCACTGAACAAACAGGATGATCCCACTGCACTACTCAGAAACGAACAAGCAGTAAATAAAAAGGTGAGGAAGTGAGGTCATGCTATAGCACTGCAAATAACTGCCAGGCCAACACACAAGGCACATCATATCACTGCCGCTATATTACACTTAAAGGGACTTTGTGGGTTTGAGCAAATGGCTCTGGAAAATGTCAAGTCCTCCTCTCAAAGTGGAACTCTCAAAGTTGAACTCTCAGATGTTTGAATATAAAAAAGTATGTTTTTGTGTTATCGCCTAAAACTACAAAACTCAAATAAAAACTAAACAAAAATACAATAACTGTAGTTTTAGACAGCAACGGTACTTAAAGAAATGGTCAGTTTTACCCAAGGAATGATTCAGTGTCCCATTGTGCTCTATGATTCATAATAACTTCAATTAGACTGTAACTGCAAAATGTGTATGCAACATCAGAAAGTCTTATTTTACATGCAATTTTCTCTTGCGAGCTTTAACCCATGTTATAATGTTGTTACCGCCTCAAAAACAGACCTGGAGTTGTGTTTTGTTTCATTTGCACGTTTGACTAATAATCATTAGTCTGTCGACATCTCCAAAGCTCAAAATGCTCTGTTCCACCATATGATGTCATAAGGTAATAGTTTTCAGATTAATAGCTACCTTTTCCTTGAGTTCACTAGAGAACCGAAAATATCGTAATATGGGCCCTCTAAGCAGACTGTGCGATCAGAAAGCAGAATTTAAGTAGTATGGAAGATAATTTGTTCCATCAGATGTTGAATTTTAAATACTATTGAATTTCTCACTTAGAATTTTTAAATCTGAAAAAAGATGCTTGAATTATTCTTATTCTGGGTTTTAGTTACTGAAATTTTAAGTGTACTTTTTCAATTCAGTGCATATTTCCAAGCCCTCACATTCTACAGATAAAGAGTGTAAAATTTACAGACAAAAATTTTGCAGCAAAGATCCAAGATGTCAAGGCAGAAGCAATCCTGTGGGAGTGAGGAAGACAGAGGCTGTTTCCTATTGGCTGTTCTCATCTGTGGGTGGGGTTTGAGGTTTTGATGAGGTTAATTCTGACCAATCAGGTTGCTTCACTGCACCATTTCCTGTTACTAAATTAGATCGGATCACTTTGGATCGATTGCTTCTGTCTTGACATTTTGGATCATTCCTGCAAAAGCAACATTTTTATTTTGAATTTGAAACACTTTGAAAATGTACACTTAGAATTTCAGCTAAAATTCAGAATAAAAAAATGTAAACATGTTTTTTCAGAGTTACAAAAAATCAACGTGAGAAATTTAATGGCATTTAAAATTAAAAATCTGATGAAATAAATGAAACTCAATGAAAACATGTGAACTGGACGAGGTCTGATCTTTTGACATTATGAGATGGGATCAGTGATTTAGCAGAGGTCTGTGCTTTTTTGCAATTTATAATACATTTTCCTTAAACACTTAAGCTCCTTTTATTGTTCAAAGCATATGATGAAAAACTACTCGCATGTTACACATCATCAGTGTTCCCCATAACCAGTGTTTGCTGTGGGCGAGCAGAAAGTGCACAGCTTGTATATTACAGCCATTTCATGTGTATTCCTCCACAGATGCCCACGTATTAGAAATGAAAAAATCTGCATATTCATCACTCTTTTATGGGACCAGCAGCTCACAGCATTTGCATTCAAACATGTTGCTTTCGTGTGCGAGTGGGCGCCCTCAACAAGTACAGATGCTCGCGTGATACAAGGGAGTGAGGAGGCAGAGCAATCTCCACTCTTGACACATACCGTGACATATTGTGCATCCCCTTCCCATCTTATTCTCCCCCGAGTGCTGGCGTTTAGTCTTCGGGATGCCACGCAAGTTACAACCCCCCCCGTAGTGATTTTCCTATGTTTACTAATCTACTTTTTGCAGCCAGGCCACAGATGGCTCGCTCACTTCAGTCGTATAAATATATGAACAGCAAAATGGCAGAGTGCATCCAGGTTTGCATCTGTCACACCACTTGCCACAGCCTGCCCCAGTCCACCGACATAAGCTCTGTGTTCAGTATCAGACTATCTACCACGTGCGCTGGTATGAGAAAGTCCTATTAAGTCTTACAACACTGTCTCTTGAAGTGGTAGTGTTTTTAGGGGAGGGGGGGTCTGTGAGCAGTGGGTTAAGACTATTTAAGACTATTGAAAACATAAACAACACTAACTGCAGTTGACGCAGTTGTGGTGCATGTGTATTAAAGGGTTATTTTATTACTAATCTGTTAAGCTCAATTGTTTGCCAAAGAGAAAGACAAATAGAGAACAAGCGGAACATTATGACCACCTGCCCAATGTTGGTATAATAATAATAGTGGTGTGCCATGTACAACTACACTGCATTCTGGGAGCTTATCAATTATTATGTTTATTAAATATATTTGGGGTGCACAATATGTTGCAATTCAACCAAAATTGCTATTTAAAAAGGTGCACTATGTAACTTTTTGGTTGGCTTATTTCTATGGATATGCCATTGCTTGACCTGAAATATTCCTCAGACATTAAAGACCTCTACCGTATGTATTCAATCACAGGTAGGTATAAAGCTCATGAGAAAAAAAATCCTGCACACTGTCTTACTTGCAAAATGTGAAAATTTATTAGGACATGCAATCGCAAAATGTTCACATTTTCAAAGTAAGACGGTGTGCAGGATTTTTCTCTATGCTCTTGGGTTGCTCCCGCTCCTCCAACGCACATGTTTTAAGGAACTGATGTGCGAAGTTCTCATCCTAGTTTTAAAGCTCAAAAATACCTGGAAAAACAGGCATTTTAACTGTGAGTGGGGTCGCTTCTTCACAGATCTGACCTGTAGCTTGATTTGTTTTTTTCCTCCGTGAAGATAGAAAGATTTATGCCACACTGTGAGATATTACAGACAAAGCAATAACAATAAGTTGCAACTGTGAAATCAGAAAAGATTAAATAATTTAGGTAATTTATAAAATACAAAGTCTGCTAAAAAAACATACTAAGCCTGTACATCTTATATTCTGAAGTCTATTGGATTCTTTTATAGGTTTAGCATTTCATTTGTCTGGCCATTGGGAATGAAACTGAAATCTGAAATCCAAATTTCTCAATCTTGCGAGTCTTTAGTTTTAAGTTTTTACTAGACTGTTAACTAGACTAGACAAGGCTGATCTTAGTATTCCACCCTAAGGTCACAGCAATAGTACAGCAGATCAGATTTAGTGAATTCAAGCCAAGATTTCGCATCACATTTTCCTTGCCCAACTCTTCAAAATGCATATTGTTCAACCAGCCAATCACTCAGAGACTTATGAGAGAAACCATTAGACTTTCAATGCAAGGACAATCCCTGGCAGTTCACAAAAGACCGGGAGAATGATCGAAAACCTGTAATAGTGGTCTGTTTCGGGGCTGCGTTTCTAGCCACTTGTGCACTTTCATTGGCTTTCCCCGTGCAGGCTGCCTATACTCCTACACACTCCACTCACCAGCGCCGGCCGACTCAAATTGGTACTGTCACTACCATTACTGGGGCATTATGTTTCCCATTTTAAGAGAAAGTCTTCTATGTTTTGTAAAATGTCAGGTCTCCCTTTTATACTGAACAAAGACTACATTTTAATAAAGGCAGCTATGGTTTCCTATTAGTAGACATTTCAGCAAGTACTATATTAGTGCATGTGAAACAGAGCAGCTTTTATAAACTATAGCAAGGGACACAAATTTATCTTAAGTCGAAAGATCATGATTTCTACTTTGGTCGATCTCGATAGTTTGGTAAGCTCATTTAAAATCGACAGGTCTACAGCCAATCACATGGCAGTAAGAGCGCATAGTGCTGACAGGGATTTATGCTTTTGTTTAGAAAAAGCAGCCAGAGCCACAGTGCGCATCTTTACAGTGCCACATGTCTCTATGTGTTCACAAGTTTTGACTTAAATTAGCAAAAGTCCAGTCTCTCTCTGTCTTTGTGTCTTATCGCTCCCCACACTTCCCCTCTCTCCTCACCTTTTTTCCTCTGGTGCTGCTTATCATTATAATCCAAGTTACAAAATTAAACAACTAATTTCTCAACGTTTATGAGCAAAACATAAGCATCGTGAGTGCATATCTGTGCTGCTAAAACGCGTATGCATTTAGGCTTAATATATTATATACAAACTTATTTCAACAATTTAAATGTAAATGGAAATAGTAAATTCAATTAATCTAATTAATTTGCTTTTCATTTAATTTAAGAGTTCTGACTAAAAAGTAACTGAGAAAATGAAACCTATAGAATCACTACCTTGGCTTGAACCATATTACATGTCACTTTGTTTAGATGTACTCACTGCTAGCCCCACGGACCTCCCCATGCACAGCTCTAGTTCCTGTGCTCTCGGGGGCCAGTTCAGAGGTGAGGATGCACATTTTCTCCCATGCACTCTCTCCCTCTCTCCTTCCCTCCCTTTCCCTGTATATTCAATAGTTTATGCTCTCCTCCCCCACTCCCCCCGCTCAGACTGCCCAACATGTAGTTACATGTGCTGCAGTAGACACCATATTGATTGACTTGTGACTATGTGCGACGGGGCTGCACTCTGGGATCTAATGACACTGTACTACTAACAGCACCGCAGCTCCAAATGGCTTTTGTTGGGCGGCTGTTGCTTTCATGAGAGAGCCGTGCGCCGAAAAAGAAAATAGTCCCGGTTTGTTTACACTGGGAGGTTGAATTCACCAAACACAACAGAACGACAGAGGGGAGGGGGCGGCTATGATCTATGGTGAACACATGCCAAGCTAGAGGCAGCAGAGGAGAGGAATGACATGGGGAGAATAGTATGATGGAGGTAAAGATATACAGGGAAAACATGAAAAGGGGCCATATTACGCTATTTGGACTCGTGTTTTGTTTCATTCACACGTTTAATACACAAACCCTGCATATTTAGGCTGAGTTCTTCTCTCAAACAGAAAACACTTTGTTCCACCTTATGATGTCATGTGGTAATACAGGAAGTGCTCCACTGTGTTTTTAAACTTCATTCACCATTAATAGAATCGTGCTTGATTTCAATCCTGGAGCTGCCATTTTCCACGAAGTAAAACTAAAAGTAAGAGATAGATGTTAACTTGAAAACTACTGCTTCATGACATCACAAAGTGGAACAGAGTATTTGGAGATGTAGACAGACTAAAAATAAAAGTTTACTCAAACATGAATGAAACAAAGCAAAACTCCACGTGTTTTTGATGAAGTAAAAACATAACGTGGATAAAACCTCAAAAGATTAAATTTTCCATAATAAAAGGACCTATAAATTGGATTTGAGCTGGATTTGAAATGTGTTTTAATTCAAAGGGACAACTTCACAATGCCAGCTTATACCTAGTAATCCTTGGGCAAGATACTTAATCTGCATTGCCCATTTGAAGATCATCAGGAATTGTTAGTTTTGAGGCAGCGAAGTTCCACTGTGTTGTATTAAATTGATCTATATTACATTACATACAAATAACCTTAAATAACATAAATTCTTACAGTGAGTGGGTTCACCTCTTCACAGATCTTACCTGTACCTTTGGCCTGTTTGACTCCATGAAGATAGACACATTTATTACCACTGTGGAACATTCTAGGCAAACTAATAATAACCCCATGGAGACAAGAAGGTGGTTCCTCGACTAGGAAAGTTACATAGTCCGTCCAAAGCCTGGGCAAAGCAGAAGGGATATTGTGGTAGTTGCAGTAACAATTGGCAATTATATTATTGTACAACAGAGGAGGTGAAAATCTCTCTATGTACCAACAGTTAATTTCAAACACTCCTAAATCCCCACACTGTGCCCTTAGTCCCATGCCGAAACTATCCCAAACCCAACCTGGCTAAACAGATTTGCTGGCCCTGTTTCCTTATTGAGACTCGCGTCCATTTGTTCACATGAATTAGCAAGAGCAGCAGCTAATGCATGGAGTCAGATTACAACCTCAGCGCAGAGCCGCCTTTATCCCACTATATGGAGCTTAATCTGACCAAATCCAGCGCTTTGCTTTGCCCCAAATCCACAACACAGCCTGAAAACCCCTTAATCTAATGAGCGGGAAAGGTGCACTTAGAAATACTAGAGATAGCTCAGGTACTACGCCCTGATGCAACATGTACAAATCAAGTCAATGGCTGTGGGGAAAGAAGAGGAGTAACAGCCTATAGATGTCAGCTTTTGATTGCTCGTTGGTTGAGCTTTTCTAGGCTGATTGTTCCGAGTAGATGGTTGTCAAAACGATGAAGAAAAAAGGTAGTGGGTAGTTAAAGCGCAGGAGATCTGAGATGACAGGTGAGCGGCACGAGGGAACAGCCATCAATCAGTCAAATCATTCAAATCGGTAAATATGAATTAGGGTTGTCAAAAGCAGTGAAAATGAGACACTAGCAGGTACTGAAATGAAAATAGATATTCAATTGACAAAGTAATGACAAAAAAATAAAAATAAAAAATTGCTAAAACCAAAAAAGTGGCAAAATTGAATCTTAACTTTATCAATACCAGTACAGAACCATGTGGTGACTTAAAAAAGCACTAATATGTATTGAAAATGTCATTCTATTGTCCAAGCGTTTTTTTTCCCTTCATTGTAATATTCGTATCAAGTATCAAGCCTTTTAATTAGTCGAAATCTATCGAAATAGAGTTTGAAATTTTAGTATTGTGACAACACTATGAAGAAAGTCATATTTTGGAATACTGAAAATGTAAACTTTTTTTAGTCTAATGTAGTAACTTTCAAATTTAATCTAAAATGGTAAAAGCAAAAATAAAACTAAATTGGAAACAAAATATAGTAATTAGACATTCAGCTTGCATTTTAGTATTTTTTTTCATTCTTAACATCGAAATAACCAGTGAGTCATTGTCTTACTTTGGAGTTATTGTGAAACAAAAATGTAATCATTACTTCAAGCATTTTTCTCACGAATCTTAAACAGTTTCAAAAGATACAGCTCATATTATTCTTGTCTAAGCTTTTGTTTTCTATTGGCGTTATTGCATTTGATAAACATAGCTTTGACCACAGACTACCTGCAAGCTAATAATTGCATAAGGTGATGTGGTTTGGTTATGTAAGAGTAATATGACTGCTTTCTTTTCTCTTTCGGAGAAGAGAGTGACGAGTTCGGAGACAGAATTATGCACATCTTGGTGAGGACAGTTTCAGAGTATTACATCGAGACAAAACAAAGGATTAAACATGTCAAAATTCTATGTCTAGGTCATAAAGGACACTGATTACAAAATGTACAGTTACAAAACTAATCATTTGTTTCTAAACATGGATGGATTAATTAATTAAAAATAAGTTTAAAAGGCCACATGGGATTAATTACATGTTAATCAAAAAGGAAAATGCTTCATAAAATACAAAAATGTAAAAATAAATACATTTAAATGTTACAATAAATAGATGTACCTTGAACCTACACATAAAAGAGTTAAAAATGAAAACATTCACTGAGAAAATTACATACATAAACCTACACCTTAACTGGCTTAGTAAAGCATGAACAAATGCTTAATTCATAATGAACAAATAGAGGCCAATACTACACTATTTTGTGCAATTGCCAATTTCTCCTGAACTCATGGTAGAAGGAAGCTGTTGACTTGAAAACCACCATTACGTGAATGAAACAAAACACAACTCTGGGTAAGTTTATGAGGAGGTAACAAAGCTCTAACTTGGCTTAAGGTTCACAAGAGTAAATTTTGTGTAGTTTAGTTCTTCTTCAAGAATGATTCAGATCTAATAACTATCTAATGAAGTGGTTAGCGAAAGGAGTAATTAAGTAGTAATAACTAAATATGAATAATTCTTAATAATCTATTTGTTTGTGCTTTATTAAGGCTATTAAAAGTGCAGTTATGACCTAAATATTTGTTTTCCTATACTATACTTTATGATAAGTGAGCCATATGGACAAACCCATTCACAGCTTAAGGCACATCTAGGCTAGAGTTTACATCTATGTTAGTTAATGTTCCCTTCTATAAATGACTGGGATGCTTATAGGCGGGCTCGGGGCTGGCATCGCGCCGCTGTCAGCACCACTGAGTCTCTAACCTGGACACGTCTGAGCGCGAGGGGCCCCGCTCAAAAGTCAAATGTCACAAGTTATTCATCCTGGCATGTACAGACAGACCCTGCTCCACCAGGGGGTAAGGACACGGCAGCCTACATCCCGGGAGATACAAAAACAACATTTCCCAGCATGCCTCGGCAGCTGGTGAAAGGACAGTGATGGCTATATTAGTTTATTTCATTTAAAGTACTGTTCATTAATGTTTAGTGAGTTAAGTATTGAAGACAGGGCTAATGTCTTAAAGCAATTAAGCACAGACAAATCCCCACTGTAATTTAGAGTTAGGCCAGGGTTGTTACCTATGAGGAAGACACAGTAAAGCAACTGCACAGCCCAGTTTTGACACCAGATGCCCTACCTGCCACTCATACTGTGATCGGAGAAGGCAATGCAAGTATATTAAGTTGCTAAAGGACTCAATAAAACAATAAACTAGATCCAAAGAGGAATGGACGTAGCAAACTTTCTGTTGGAGGACATTTAATTTAAAAATAGTTTATGCCAAATACCCTTCCGAACAGAACCCCAAACATGGCACAAAAAGTACAATAGAAAACAGTACATTTTGTCTCATAATTTGTTCAAAATTGACCGAAGCTTATCCAATAGCAAAGCAGACCTGTCAAAACAACTCAATATATACTGTAAATTGCTTCTATATTGTGATTTATTTCTCCAGGAGTGCAAACATGATCAAAATGACGCGGCTGCCCCTGCCTCAGCTGATTAAACTCTTATGAGTAATTACTATGCACCAGTTGCTTTCCGGAGCATTACGGTAATGCATGGGGAAAACAGGTGGATGCAAAGCACTTATGATAAGTTGGACTGACACCTTGTCGCAGGGCAAACAAGGGAGAAGCTGAAAACAAATTACTTCACACATTTGGCCTGCAGTTATTTTGGATTTGTGCTTTGTACACAGCTGCCGCTTCTGTTGTCATAATACTGATGCATTACCAAAACAGGGGCTTTTCAAAAACTGATGTATGAACAAGGCAAATTGGTCCAAAGAGCTTTCATGGATTAAGGATCATGAAGTTAGACTGGAAAAAAAAAATCTAATAGTGATTTATTTGTTTAAAAAAATTGACAAAAACACATGTAATTGACACGTAATCTAACTATTACCTTTATGATCAAGGCATTTAAAATAAAACTGATTAAGATTAAAAGTTTAGGGAAGGGCTGGCTATATGACGTAAGTCTTAATTTAGACATGAGATGTACTTTCTTAGCACTGGCTTGCACATATGTAATGTATATTGGATTAATTAAGAAAACAAACGGATACAATCTACAAAAAATAATTAGTGATTTCAGGACAAAGTATTCAACACCATGTCAAATTTATCACACATAATAAAGATGTTTAAGTTTCTCTGTTTACTTGCAGTCAGATTAAGCAGTGGCCTCAACTATTTGAAAACTGCAAATGTGATTTAATTGTCCATCGCTATCTCCAAGAATCCCTGACAGCGCGTATTGGCCGATCAATACGCTTTAACCTGACGAGCTAAGCAGACCTCGCTAACTGCAGAGGGGAATACAGTAATGAGGCATCCGCAATAATGACATTTCCTTAGCCACTTGACAAGACAAAGAGATCTTCAAAGCACATTCATTAAATAAACCCCATAGTGAAATCTTAAATGTGTTTTTCATTAGTTGCTGGAGATGGTAGGGGGGTGATCGCTTGAACTTTTCATCACAAAAAAAAGGGTAGCGCAACTTTAATGTCATGCAGAACACTGCTTTCAAGTGCAGTCATTGATAAGTACAAAAACACTTGGGGTTAACAATCCAGTCACAATGATAAGATAAGTTGTCTGCAAAGCAAATGTAGAAAATCTTGTAATGTTCCTTGTAATATGCTACAGAAGTAATATTCCTTTCTGAAATTGTAATGTTGCATCCCAATAATTAATTTCAAGCAATCAACTAAAATGGCATAAAATGTGTAAAAAAAAAAAAATGAACCTATGAGAAGAAATAATCTATGGTCTGCATTGCCTTCTGAACAGTCCTTACAACTAAAGGTTCTGAAACAAGTGGGTCAGAAGAACACTACAATGTAATAAAGCGTAAAATACAAAAAAATACTACAGAGAAGTGTAAATGTTTAACAAATAGATGTATTTCTTTCAGAGACTGGCATAAAACAAGGCAAGCCCCACGACTTCTATTGCCAGGGCTAGGTTGATCACAATCTTTATAGCTTTCTTATGGTAGACAGCAAAGGTGGAATGCCCGACCTGTAAACATAGACTACCACCCCATATGGCATGGATGCTCCAAGAATGCGCGCTGACAAAACACAAGTGACTAAACAGTAGGCTATTATGCAATGGTTTAAAACGGCTTGTCTAG
>KN490505.1:39358-75594 GCA_000787155.1 Scartelaos histophorus
AATACATGTTACATTATGTTAAATTGTGTACAGATTTACAAACAAAACTATAACTATACAGTTTTAATCATGAAAAGATCCACTGTCATTCAGAATCATATTTAAAAAAAAAAATACATATTCTAACTTTATAGGTGGATTATCTCCAGTGTCAAATGTCACTGCAATGTCAAGAAGATCTTCAGGAAAACAGAAAAACATGCTCCCAAAGCTGCCAACTCCCAGCTCCAATGTTTTATCCACAATTGTGCTTGTTCCCTCCAGAGTTCCCTGTGGGGTGAGTCCCTAATCTCATCTACAGTAGCAGTTTGATACTATCCATTGTACTCTGTCTCCACTACAATCCACCAATTTGTCTCTTTGTAGGGCCCTGTGGAGGTGTTTCTACTTTTAAAAAATGAAAGTGCAGCCAAAGTCACTGAAGTGAAATTCTCCAAAGATAATCTGACAGTTAAGGTCCAACCCAACCACTGGAGTGACAACGTCGTGAGGGTTAATGCTCCAGGTCTGAAAAAATGTATTAACATGTTTAGAGAAAACATTGTAGTGTGTATAAATGATGTTTGTGGTTACAGATTTCCCCGCAGGGACTGTGAAAGTGACTGTGTTAAGTAATGGAGTTACACTGAAGAACACAGAGTTATTGTACTACACCCGCTTGGAGGAGATGAGTCGCCTTCTGTCTGAAGTGTCTGACCCTGTCCAATTCATGTGTCAGGTAATGAACAGCATAGTAGATGCTAACACAAACAGCTTGCAATTTATACACATTTGAAGACAGGTACACAATGTAGTGGCAAAGATGCTAAATATGCAGAAAGCCGTTGTTACTGCAATATAAATTTCTCCTACATTGTTTAGTAAACTTTCTCTTTTACCATCTCTATATTAGTAAGGTGAAGGTACACATGCGGAAATTTATCCTTAAATTTGTCTCATTAAAAAAGCCTCAACTTTGCATATAAATATCGAACCGAATAAGGGATTAACAATAATCTTTGATTAATAATTATCTTTCAGTATATGAAAGTCTGAACAATATATTTTGGCAATAAGTTTTTATCATGTGTAAAATTTCTTTGCAATAGTGGAAAGATTTTTTTTTGCCATTTTTATGTAATAAGGCAAGATTAGAGTTGCAGAAGGGTGAATAAATAATTACTATGGCTATTCATTTGTTGGAGCTCAGGCCCTTTAATGATACAATATATTTAAATATATGTATATATAATATATTTAACTGTTTCCTTGGGTTATCCTGCTTCGGGTCAGTGGCATAAAGTAGTTTTAATATAATTGTTTATCAAGTTTTTTTTCTGTGTAGCAAAATATCGTCCTTCAAAATGTTATTATATTGTGAAAGGACTAATTCTGTCACTATAAATCATACTGTAGTTTATCAAACATAAAAGAGGATGATATAAGATAAGTATATAGTTTAACCTCCACCCTCCCTAACAAGAACAATCTTCATTCATAAATTCATCTGCCCTCTCTTTGACACAGGCTTTCATAAGGCCCTCCTGACAAATTGCTGCTCATTTGTCTTTGTTGGAAATGGCAATAGTATAATAATATAATAATATAATACAATGATCCTTGCGGCTGCATTACAAACCCTAACATAATAACCAACACAAAATGAGCCATGATGATAGAGCAATTAATTCAATTTGGACAATGGCTACAGGGGTGGAGGGGATCTGATTTGACTCTGCTTTGCATTTGGGTGGATTACATAGAAATAAGTTTTATGGTATTACATTGGAAGTCCATATTTGCGTATTTCAGAAATAGAACAAACTAAACTTCGTATTATCGCGGACAGAATATATTCAAAAGCTTGCAATGGTCGAGTTGGAAGAGACAGAGGCACATTTTAATGTTCTGGTCTCCACTCCTGCACACTCAATGCTAGGTTACTAAGTGACTCATGATTATGTAACACACTGTTATAGAAATTAGTCCATTGGCGCCCCCAAATTGTGGCTTATAATGGACTCACTTAGCCATTAGGAGAAAATAAAAGAAAAGCAGATTGAAAGAGTAGACCTCTGCTGATGTGTTTTGTGTTTATTGATGGGAAATAAAAAGCCACTCTGATTTATTTTTTCCTTTAGCCATAAAAACAGAATTGGATTTGAAGAGGCAAGCTCGAACGTTTAATTCAAGTACATTTTTAGATTGTTTGCTGACAAGGAGTTACAATCTATTCTATCATTTGTACCAGTCTAAATCCAAGATAAATGAAGAGACATCTAACAAAGGATATCTGACATGAAACTTACCCCATTTCACTGTGCAAAGACAATACTACAATTACACTTTCTGATAGTAATTAAAGGTGAACTATGTAACACTTCTAGTGGAGGGTATGCCACCTGCTGTTTCCATTGAGATGGGCAAGTTTAAAAAAAGACCCCTGGTGCTTGGACTATATACAGTGGGACTTGGGAAAAACCGACCTCTGACTCGGGAAAGTGCAATCGAATGGCCAATCAAATCGGGGTTCCGAGACACAAACTTGGGCTAGTTGGGAGCAGACCGAGTCGGATGGATGTAATACTCAAACTGCCATAATTGAGTCACTGACAGCTAACCTTAGACTCAATTTATTAGCAGGAGCTAGCGACGTTAACTTTATTAACCCTGACTATATAAGCTAACAAAATAAACATTAAACTTTCTCGGGCATCCATATTTTCCCCAACTATTGCAATGGAACGTACTTACAACGGATGTCGGGAGAACTGGCTCGGATTTTTGTGACTACCGACATCCAATAGAACGCAGTAATGGTTGCATCCTATGACACCTGTGGATCATCATGGTATGATTTGAACATTTTAAATCGGAATATTCATCTAAAACAATTTAATAAAAGAAACAAGCCCACTGTCTTGCCTATTAGAAAACTGCCATTTCCAGTGAGAGCTGACGTCGCCATAGAAGTCATCATAAGAAATAGTGGTGAAGTCGTCGGCACCGCTGATAGATACAAATAGATGCAAATCAAGCTAGCAAGCAGTGGATTTTTTTAAAAAATCATACCAAAATGACTAGACAATGCTGCCAAATCCTATGCATAACACTGATGGCTAATCGGCAAAATGGTGTCTTGAATATAGGCAATTAAAGATTGCTCAAACATGTAAGAATCACTCCAAATATCACTTTGGATGAGTAAATGATGAGCGGAAACAACTATAACAGGTTCTGAAAAGTTTATTTACATTATAGGTCTGCTTTAATGCCTTTCTGTGCCCTCTACCAGAAACATTACAATATTTCGATCTGGGGACAAGGGTATAAGTTTTCCAAAATGCACATCTTTAGTAAAGCAAAGCCACATTTTTTGCAAAAGAACAAAAAATATTCTATCCACACTGAACCAGTTTAAGTTCTGTCTGCCATTAAAATGTACCTTCAAATTCTAACAGTATGCCAACTGTATGGATATAGGTTTTTAATGTTAGCTCTGTGGAGAAGCTGGATGAGATGCTGTCTTCCATGCTGCTGAGGAGAATGCCCAGCGGAGGATTTCAGGGACTGGAGAGAGAAAGCACACCTGAAAGAGGTATGGCACAGCGGGGGTGTAACTTTCAACTGAACATGAAAAACATCTGCTTCAGATCACTGTAAAGGAATGAAGGGATAAAGGGGAAGTTGACATAGGAAGACTATCATTGTTTTATGCGAGTTTTTAAAATGGGGAAGTTACACAGTGGGCTTAGACAGTGTATTTTATAGTTAAAGGTGCATTGTGTAACTTTTCTGGTGGAGGGTCTGTCACCTGCTTGTTTTTATGCATATGTCATTGCTCTGTCTGGAATGTTCCACAGTATGACATTAAACAGCTCTACCTTACATTTATTGAATTACAGGTGCTTTCACAACTAAATCCTAGAAAAACAGGCATTCTGACTGTAAGCAGGGTTGCCTCTGCACAGATCTGGCTTGTAACTGTCTGGTTTAATAACAGTTTAATATCATACTGTGATACATTCCTGACAAAGCAATAACACCTCCATGAAAAAGGCAAATGAAAAAAGCAACAAAGAAAAAAAAATCTAAACCAGGATAATGTAGAGCCCATTAATACAAACATTTTAAGACATTTTAAAGGGTCATGGCAGCAGTTACAGAGAGAGGGGTGCCAATTTTCCAATATATAGTCAATTGTAAACTGAGTTGATGGAGCCGGAAGTGCTTCCATGAACACTTCCTACTTGGAACGTGGTGGCTAGCGGGTTAGCTACGTACATTTATATATACAGTCTATGATTAACTGAAGATGTGAGGACTGAGCCAAGGTATTTTTGGACAGGACAGTTGTAAGCGTGAAATGGGGTGAAGATTGGGCAGGGACATACAATATTGCTTAGTGTACAGACCACTCACAAGATTATCATGCATCACTTGAAGCAGAATAAAAGAAAATTCAATTAAATGACATAGCTAATCTCTCTGGACATTCAGACTAAAATGTAAAAAAAAAATCCTCAAACATCATGTGGATAATTATAAACTTCAGGCAGTTGGATGTGGTGGTGTGCTTAGGCTTCCCTAAAGATTGTATATATAAATGACATTCTTTATATGTTTAAAGCCTCATATAGACAGGCATATGAGAGCAGTACAGTGCGTTTCTTCTTCCACACACACATTATCCACCATGAGAGGCCTGCATTACTCCTGGGCTCTTTCTGTGGCAGATTGATGGCTTCATCAGCTCAGAGATTGATCCTTAATTCTGCTTAAAAGGGCAAGAGGAAATGTTTTCACGACAAACAGGTCAATATGCGCCTCCGAGCCGCTTTCTCTTCGCGCTCGCATCGCATTAGAGCGACTCCTAACCATCACCTGGGAAGGAAGGAAGTGTGGTGTAATGTACAATCATGCAACTGCCCAACGTCTAATGGCACTTTGTTAGTAATGCCCATTTAAATTATGAGAACTGATTTACTCTCCACACAGACATTATTCACAAGTACCCACAATGCACCACTTTGCAATAATGCCAGACCTTTAGAACATGGTGTTCAATGGACAATAATAAGGCCTAATTACTGTAGACAGTTATATATGGTATTTATTGCTGTGCATGTACTGCATGCGTTTATTTGCATATTTTTATTTATCTTAAGACAATTTAAAATATAGAAAACAGACATATTTTACTTTTGGTCTGAGCCATGACCTTTTCTCTTTGTTGCTCCAAAAATGCTTTTTTTGGGGGGGATTTTTTTTAAGTCAGCTCATAGTGGTCGTAGTTCACATAGTGAGAGTAGTAGATCCCTTAATTCTTCTTACTAAGAACTTCTATTTTAAGAAACTACAGCATGGTGTGAATATGGAACTGTTTATAATGATTATAATTGCTATAATCTAATAATAAAAAATAAAATAATAAAAAAATCTATCTTAATGACATTAATTGATTTACTTTCCAGAAAGCCATGACTCAGAGGTACCCACGATGCTTCACTTTGCAGCCCAGTATGGTTTGAAGAGTGTACTGAATGTGCTCCTACAATGTCCCGGTGCAGAGAGGGCGGTTCAAACAGCCAATCGTCATGGACACACACCTATCGAGATCGCAATGCACCATGGTCACACTAAGCTCCATGTGTTATTGAAGGAAACACTGGTAATACTGATAATCTCATCCTTACTGTCTTAATGTAATAGCCTCCACCTTTACTGTAGTATTGATCTGTGAAATACATGTACTATTATCTTTTATTGAGTCTAGTTACAATGAAGACATCAATCAAAATGCCAATATGAGATGACAGGGTTCATGTTAGTGATTTGTGAGCTAATTAAAATAATATAGAGGGTATTGTCTGCTCCCGTTGACAGGATATAAAGATATTGGAGGATTCAGGTGCCTGCAGAATATAAATATGGGGAAAAACAGAGCATCTTAAGACTGTAGATGCAGTAGCAGTGAGGAATGCCTTCCACAACAGCAGTGTGTAGAGTAAGAGGAGCTTCATCAATAATGAAGGCAGAGAGAACGGAGAGGTGGGAGGGTGACCTGGATCAGACCCCAGCCCCTCACCTTCACTCCAGCTCAAAGCAGAGGGAAAGTTAAGTGGGCGGAGCCTCTGCCCCAGTCTCATCAGGGAGGGGGGGGTTCTAATGGAACAGCCCACAGTGAGGAAAGGCCTGTGTGCTCATGCATACACTGGGCCAGGCCACACTCTGCATACACTCAGCGAATTAATGCAGCCACTAATGTTGAGATTTTCCAGTATAATAGTTAGCATTTACTCATGCTAATCTGGAGAGGTCTTTCCCTGCCCAACCCTCAACCCTCCATTTTTTGCTTTACTTAGAGAAACACAAGAGCAGCCACTTGCCCGCTAATGAGTGGCAATCTACATTTAATAGATCCCTTACATGCACACGCATCTGCTTATTTGATAAATCTAGAGGACACTAGCATTATAATGTTCTTTCCAATGCTAATTTCATTAGGTGCTAAGGGCATTATAAATGCAGAGCTGGATGGGGAGCTAAGGTGACATAAAACATGTTTTGTTTGTGCCGCAAATCTGTAAACTAAATCTATTCATTCAGAAAACAAATGAATGTGTATGAAGGCCTCACGTCCATAAAGACAACAGCGGTTATTATTGTAGAATAAACCTATTTCTCATGTTACTGGAGACGATTTCCATGAAAAAAGACTACAGTACAATACAACAAGGCCTGCACGCTTTCAAAAGCAATAGCCACAAACATAGTACACATTATTAATGTATGTAATCGCATACACATGCACACAGAGAAATCATTGCACTTCTCCACTGGTAGTTTACATAACAAGCCCCAAACCTCTCTTATTAGCTTGTAGCATGTGTATATTGTGACAAATAAGAGTTGCTGTATGACTGGCCAACATTAAAACAAATACAGTCCATAATAATCAAAAAGAGCTGGTCCTTTAAGATGTATATCAAGCGTTAAATTAAATCAGTTTGCAAGAGGCAGCGTGCAATTGCTCAGTGATTCATCTCCGTTATAGCTGTTTCACCGCATTCACCCTTACAGTGCAACTTAAAACTTTGTCGACCTATGGAGATTTGTCCCTCAGGGGGAGTTTAGGCAGTCTACAGCTGTTGTAAATATATGTATTCTCATGGCAGCAGTGCTAATAGAGAGTGACTGTGATGAGGGGAGCTGGAGCCTGCAGTGAGCTGACAGGGGAGCACAGTCAAACACAGGTCTGCGCATTGGGACCAGACCCTCACTGCACAGGTTAGACACGCTAGGGCAACTGACATTTCTGTGTGGATTTCATAAAAGACTAATTAAATCCACATTGACAGCTAAAAACGACACAGCCGCAGGGTTTAGGCATGTATTAGGGAAAACAGCTCAGACGAAAATGTTCCAGTTTTGTCTCTGTACTTTAGAGTGTATTCGCTTTATTGGATATAATTCATATATTATTATTAATTTTTTTCTTTTTTGAGATTTTTCCCAAAAATACTTTTTGCCATTTATTTTCAGACTATATTATATATCTCAAAGCAGCTTGTCATAATAGTACTCTCAATAGTACAGGCTATGTTAGGCTTTGGTAGCAAACACATGCAAGCCAGTAAGGAACATTTAAAAGGATTTTCTCAAGAAAGGGCACTTTATATTAAACCACTGAGTTCAAAAATTGATTCCCAGCTGTAAATTTGCTGAATGGCCCTCTCCTCTTCACCTCCATATAACACTGTTTACAGTGATGTCAAAGCCTAAAGTCACAAATAAAAATAAATAAATAAAAACATATTATAGTGTGATTACACTATAAAAATATCCATTATAGAAGCAATCTCCATATTAAACTAAAATTGTAGGGGTGTAGCTGTTATATTTTTACATTGAAATTGAATAAACCAACTGGACTTACCAGTTGTTTTTATTTAATTTCATGAGAATATCTTATTCTTGGATGTCTCAAGAACTGCTTCAAAGAAAGATTAAGAAGATTTACATGCACGACATCAGAATGGAGAATAAATGTGAGTTAGCTGGAGTCCTGGGAGTGAATGGTCAGTTCTGTCTTTTTCATTAATAAAGACATTGTGTATTTAGTACTTATTCGTATTTTTTCACAAGAACCATTCAATCATTTTGAGAGTTTTTTTCAGCTCCCTTTTGGTTAATTCATTGAGGAAGAATGCCTTTAGTCGACTGCAGCCCTATAACATTGCTCAATTTACTTTTACTCTAGTAATAATCTTGATGTTAAGCCTCTCTCTCTGCCTCCTATTCTTTAGCTACCCCATTAACCCATTAGCAGCGTCCCCCATCTCCAATTAATCAGACCAGTGTAGGGTGATTTCAGCAGAAGCGGTGTCAATAAGAGCTGGATGGATGGGTCCCCTGCTAGCTCCTCTCTCAGCCCGAATCACTCACTCAGAGCTGCGTCAGATGCCCTGGTCCACAACTAGCACCAAGCTCCTTTGTTAATTAGCTGTGAACTGCTCCAGAGGGGAAAGGCTGAATAATTCACGAAGAGCACAACTGGAATACAAATATAGAAATAGCTGCGCTCCCATTCACACTGTTTACGTCGTTGCGAGTAATATCGAGCCTGTTCACGGTAATTACCATCCACAAACACATATTGTTCTTATTTAATATTTTAAAAGTGGGTCATAAATTTGGCTCTCAGTCCAAGACGCTACTGTTTGTGCAATGTTTTATTTGATCCTAAAAGTATGTCAATTATGAAAACAAATCTTTGTTTAGGTAGCTACACCTGCATACTGTTTGTTCTTATTTAAATCACTTTAAGTAAATCTACAAACATGATTAAGTAAATAATTTTGTTGCATTTTAAAATGTGCACTAACTTTCCTATGGAAGGGTTCTCCACCTGCTCCTCTTCATATAGATATTATTGCTTTGCCTGGAATAAATTAGCATTTCCATCAATAAAAACACATGTAAAAAAATAAAAGCAAGATAGAGAAGTTTAATGTGTAACATTCCATCACACAATCAAGAAAAAAATTACACAGTGCACCTTTCAACTGTCTTTGCCATCAATTGTAGAGAAATTTGTAGTAGTTATAAAAATATAATAATAGTATTCCAGACTATATCCTTTGAATGTAACAGTATACTCATTATAAACAAAGTTTAAGAATTTGTATGCTATTTGAATACTTCATAATGGTAGATTGACTATTGATGTCAGTTCACATTGTCCAAAAACATAGTAGCAGTAGTAGTATTTGAGCTTGTGCGTTTTGAGCCTAGCCGTCACCAGCACTCCCTTTTAACACATATCTACAGTGCCCCAAAATAGAGTTCTGCTATTTAGTCACACATTATCACGAAAGGACTACTGGCTTCTGCACACAGCTGAGCTCCTTCAAAATACGTCAGCAAATGTTTGGTTTGAATTTAAGAGACATTTTCATAGGAAACACCCCCCTTACTAAATTCAGTCTAAAGAAGTGTGAAATGTTCTGTTTGTTACAAGTGACCTCTCACACAATTCAGCACTACGGTAACAATGTAGGGTACATTTTCACTTTTAAAGGTGCACTGTGTAACTTTTCTGGTGAAGAGTCCTTCAAGTGCTCTTTCTCCAAGGAGATATTATTGCTTTGTTTCACTGTATGATATTACATCTTCTTATCTTTATGGAGACCAAACCAGACCAAGTTATAGGTCAGATCTGTGGAGAGGCAACCCTGTTTGCAATAAGAACATTTTTTTCAAGGAATTTTTGAGCTATAAAAACACCTGTTATTTAATAAATGTAAGGCAGAGCTGTTTAATGTCATACCATGGAACTTTCCAGGCAGACCAATGACATATCTACAAAAACAAGAAGGTGATGCACCCCCAGTCAAAAGTGACATAGTGCAACTTTATAATAATGACAGTATTTTACCACATAAGAGTATCTTACATCAACCGGGATAAGTTGTTTTAACTAGAATCACATATCAAGCTGTGTTGTAACTAAAATTGTGTTTTTTTTGTTTTAATATTGACAGCTGTATAGCAGTGTCAGTGACAAGAAGTATTCAAAAAGAAGTCTAGTAAGAAGTATTAGAACGTACACAGTAGTAGCAGTAAGTAGTACAGCCAGTAGTGGTAATAGTAGTTGATTAGTTGCAGTAGTGGTTGTGATAATAGTAGTAGTTAGCATAAGGGAAAATAACACTTGTGGAACAAAGTGGCTTCAGAGTGGTTGCGGTATTAGAAAAAGAAGTAGTAGTAGTAGTAGTAGTACTCCTGTGCTATGTTAGTTGTACTAAAAATAGCAATACTAGCAATAGTACTTTTAACATCCTAGTATTATTGATAATACTGGTGGTAGTATTTGAAGTCACAGTATATTCAGTCATGGAGCACTTCTACGTTAGCAGTTCATACAATACAATGACCATTATTTCAAGCCGGGGACAGATTTACACTCTTGCCATGCGCCAGCGAGATTCAATTGAGATTACTGTATTACGCCCGCTGTTCTCGGAGAAGTGAATTTGTGCTGAAATGCCTAGAGCTCCTGCCGCTTCGTACATCTGTAAAACCATTTAGCATCTGCGTGGTTAGTAAATAAAGCCCGGGCATGACAATCGGTGAAAAGACTACACAGTTGAACATACCAGGCAGCTCAGCATCCCACTATTATAATTTAATGCACATGCTGCGTTGGTAATTAGTCTGCCCTCTCTACCTGTTGGGCCCATTGTTGAATCTCTACTGTTAAGTAATGCAACCCATAAGTCATTTGCAGAGAGAGGAATCAAGTAATGTTGTAATTGAGTCAGGGATGGCTGTGTTGCTTAGGAACAGCAAAAAGCCAAGGCCTGGCGTTGTGTGGAAGATCGCTTAATCAAAGTCAGCTGCATGGCATGTACTAAACTTCATAATTATGTAAGCTTATGTTATGATTGAAGAGCAGACAAGTGAACAGGGAGTTAATCAGGTTGAAGATTGCAATAAATATGCACTTTTAGATAAAATCTTATTAGTTGCTAAAGAGAACAAGAGAACCATTGTTTGCATAATATATTCAAGTGCATTCGTTCTTTGATAAAAATAACGCTACTGCTTATATCCACCATTAGAAACTGTGGACTCGTGGCCTTGAACTATATTTAGATACTAATTCACCTTATGCAAAGTTGGTCTCGTTATACTGCCACAATGCAATCTATATGAATATAGATATATTTATGCTGAAATAGTAAACATAATGTACACATGACTAATTTATGCAGTCTGCTTCACAATATTTAAAAAAGCAAAAATATCACATTATACCTACACTTTCAAATATTCAATATGATCTAGTAGACACTGTATCATCTACTTTTAAACCAAAATATATCCAGATAAATTCAAATTAGCATTACCATAACCATTATCTATAATCTTGTTTTATTGCATGTTACCATTTTCCTGCTGTTCTTGAACTGCACATTGTAACACTGGAATTTCCCCACTGTGGGACTAATAAAGCCATATCTTATCTTATCTCATCTTATCTTATGTAGTAAAGTAAATAATTCTATCTGTGCTGAATTACTGATGCAGAGTAGAAATCACAGAGTTGCTCACCAAATGACATGTTTGTAGTGAGAGGGGAAGATGTCTGATTTCATAATTACCCTGATCATGGCCTGGACTGTATGTCCCTCAGCATGTTATTAGCAAACGCACTCGGCTGCTCTGACAGTGCACAGGAGACTGGGGGGATGTCGCCGACAGCCTGGGCCCTGGTGATAGAAGAACATCTCTGTAATTCCTATCATTCCTTCAAATTGCCTCTAGATGAGCAGAGCCGTAGCAGATATTGTGAGAAATGTCAACGTGAAAATGTTCTACGTACTGAAATGAAAACTGAACTTGGTTAAATACAGAGGAAGGTGAGCAAGATTATACCTGAGGCTATAGACTACTAAATAAAGTAAACGTAGAAGATTAGATTGTCTATTCCAAGTTAATTAAAGGTGAGCTTTAAGCCATATTATAAAAACTTGATCAAAAACCTGGAGCTGTGTTTTGTTTCATTCACACATGTTTGAGTAATCCTTTTGTCTACATCTCCAAAGTTCAAAATGCTCCGTTCTACCTTGTGATGTCATTTAGTAGTAGTGTTCATGTTAACAGCTACCTTTTAACTTTAGCTCGGTAGATTCAATTCAAGGGCTGAAATCATCCAGATTATTCTAGTGAAGCCTAAATATACAGGGTTTGTGTTAAACATTTATGAACGAAACAAAACATAACTCATGAGGAAACAACATGATGACATAGATCAGAAAACAGTGCAATATGGGCTTTTTACCTCTTACCTCTGTTACCACTTCTACTACGAGGATATCCAACTACTATTACTGCTGCAGACTATCATTACCATGGCAACAAACTATGGCCATTAATACTGCCATAGTTCATTGGTTTCAGTAGTAGTAGAATAATAGAATTACGTAAGTGCTATAAGAAACTAAACAACAGTGCTTTAAATAAGACTACCAACAACCAGCAAAGGTGAAATAATATGAAGTTTACTAATGCTCTATAGCTCGTAGGTCGTAGGTAGGGTCACCATTTTTGCTTTGGGTCTGGGCACATCTGAACGCATTCAAGTTACCTTTGGCCCATATTTATTCACTTGAGACAGTAGAAAGCGCAAAACGGAGTGAAGAGTGATGAGTGACATTTAGAAAATTTATTCATAAAGACTGTCTATGTAAACTGACACGTTCTAAATAGGAAGTGTTCATGGGTGCGCTTCCGGCTCCATTAATCTGTATATCAATTCACTTTACATTGAGAAAATGTCACCTTTCTCTCTGTAACTGTAGTGTGAGCATTTGGTCAAAAAAATATTTTGTCCGTAAATAAATTCCTATTCCTAATATTGCTCCAAACTTGCTCCAAATTCATGAGCATCATTAGACTGGGGTCCAACGCTATGGGTAATGTCACACTCCCTTAGTGCACTGCTTTATACAGTCTATGTTCACTACGCTGAGTTTGACCTTCAATAGTATCGTATGTTCTGCAGCCTTGACCAGACTGTACAACAAAATTAATTGATTTAAATAAGTTTCTTTCTTCCATATGAAGGGGTTGCAAGACATTGTTTCTGCTCTGTTGTTGCAGATGATCGACCCAGGAGAGGACAGTGCCAACTCTGTGTACGATAAGATGGGCGCCGCAGGTACCGAAGACGGTAAAATAAGCTATAGTCATTATGGTGCTCATTTGAACAGCTCCTCTCATGCTGGTACAGTCTAAATGTGGAGTGGCGCTTCAAAAAACAGCATGAACTTCACTGGAGCGGCAGAGTGGTTAACACTTTGTTCACAGGGAGCGCCTCCACTGCCAACTGTCAGAAAGAGCAGCGAGTGAGTGACGCAGAGGAGGGGGAAGAAGAGGACCCCTATGCGGAGTTCGGTGTTGGCGATCTATACGACGGCATCGAGAATCCAAAACCATCTGTGGTGATCGCTAACCGCCCCCCTGCACCCACCCCGCGCCCCCAAACTACTGAGAATGTCGTCAGGGTCAGAGGCATTGCTAAAGGTAACACAGAATGACCCCATGTGCCTGTTTTGTGTGATATGAGCTTTCTGTTCTGTTTAGTTGTTTTGGATTTGGTGTTAGTTGAAACAGGAATAAAATTTCAGATGAACCAGGTATGTCAGTATCGGCCCTATACTGACACATCAAATTTAACACAGGGGTTTTTCCCATGGAGCCACATGAGAAAGAGAAAATATTGTGGAGGGCCATAAATAATTTAAATCAATTTTTTATGACTGGTAAGAGTTTATGTTATGAGTCAGCAATGAAAGTGAGGATGATAAAAAAATTTATTTAAAAATCATCTCTAAAATAAAAGCAATGCAGCTTTAGTCCATGCATGAGCTAAAATTATGAAATATGTTTATTTTGTAATTCCAAATTAGCTAAAACGGGCCAGTCAGAGTGAACCAAAGGGCTGTATGTGGCCCAGGAGCTGGACAATGCCCAGGTCTGCATTAACAGTTGGATAGAGTAAGAGTATTGTTACTTCAAAATAATATCATTCAAATAGAAGTACAAAGTAGTAGAACAAGAAATTATTCTTAATTAGTAAGAGTGAAAAGGTATTTGGGAAAACTACTACTCAAGAAAACTGTCAAGACATAGTATCTGTATTTATTGTATTATAGTATTTATAATTTGAAGTTAATGATATTGGAACACAACATTAAATAACACACAAACTGGTATTTTCATAGGACAGACACATAAAACTAAACCATATCTAGAGGAGCTGTACAAAAAACAAAAGCTTGAATATTTGTTTCTCATCATTTAATTCTGTAAACATAAAGCTTTTGTCTCTTGAACCAAAACTTTTACTCAAGTAAGAGTATTATTACTTCAATAAAAATATTACTCAAGTAAATGTAACTGCATTATACCGACCTCTACATATCAACACTTATTGGTTTTATTGCAAACTGGTTTTAGCCTTTATCTTTCTTATCTTTCTTAACATCACTGAAAATATTTTTCATATAAAAAACTCACCTGGTGTATAAACAATTATAAATAGATGCTCTCTCTAAATTGCTCTGCTATACAAATAACAGCCAATAAATAAATACATAAATAAATCAAAATACATTGTAATAAGAAGTAAGTAATGTGCATGGTGGTAAATACAATGGTTTGTGTTACACTTTTGCAGCCCATTACAGTCCATTCTCTTTTTTTGCTAAGTTTGAACCTCATCTACATCATTTGCAGACATATTTTAGCATACTGTCTGAACATTTTCATCCTCATAAACTGAGATCTTGATTCCTGTCAGTATTGTTGCCTACCTCTAAATACCACCAGTGCATTATGATGTGTATTGTGTTTAATGACAGTTAAAGAGAGGTAGAAAGAGCTCTTACTTGTGCAGAGGCATTTTAGTTTTAGAAGCTAGTGTGGGCGGACGGGAGGAAAGGCCTGGAAAGCACCATTGTCAGAGGAGAGGAGACAGAGGAGAAAGTGAAGTTTGTTTTGATCCCATTAGCCACAAGAACACGACTCGTACTGTGCTGCTGCTCAAAACAAACAAAACGCAGGAAGTCAGACAGACCCAGAGCTTCAGAGGCTGTAGTTCTCTTCAATTTGAGCTCCATGAATATTTGATGAGACTGAAACATCTAAAAGTGACGGGTGTTATTAAGGGGTATGAATCATTAAAAGACCCTTTTTCATCGCGCAAGTGTAAACATAAAGAGTACATTTGAAATTGTGTCATCTCTAAAGACCAAATTGAATCAATAATGAAGGAGTGGGCTGAATCTTAAGTCAAATGTGCGTACAATAATGTTATGAAGGCACTTAATAATATAAAGTATATCATTTAAAGCGCCCATATTACACTGTTTGGTGATGTTATGGTAATAATATTTCCTCACACAAATCCTGCATCCTACAGGCTAAAAAACACTGTGTTCCACTTTGAACTTTGGTACCAGAAATACTCCATTGTTTTTAAACTTCATACGCCTTCATTATACCGTATTTTTCGGGCTATAAAGTGCACCGGATTATAAGGCGCAGTATCAAATAATATGTCAGTTGTGTCATTGTCCACACATAAGCAATAAGCGAAACAAAACGTGTGTGGGACTTTATTCAGGTCATTTACAATAACTCTCAGTTGTAGCTAACACAAAAATACAAGTTTAACAGTTGGTGATTTGGGCATCAAACATGCCCGGATCCCTCTCAACATTGTTCAGTTTTAACACTAAAATACAAAACCTGAAATCTGCATGGTGCATGTCTCTTAACAGGTGCATTTTGGGTCCTTGTACAGCACACGGCAGAACTACCGGTATGTTGCACAGTCGCCCTATATGTCGCCAACATATTACTCCTCCTGACTCGCCCACTAATACGTTATTAGCCGTAATGTTACAACATAAAATCGGTTCGAGGTTAGTAAACACAACCCAATGTCATACATAAGGCCACTGGATTATAAGGCCACTGTTGATTTTTGAGAAAATGTAATGATTTTAGATGTGCCTTATAGTCCAAAAAATACGGTAATCATTTAGATGATTTCAGCCCTGGATTTACCAAACTCTACTTAAAAAAAGTTAAAAAGTAGCTGTTAAAAGTACTGCTTCATAACATCATAAGGTGGAGCAGAGCATTTTGAGCTTTGGGGATGTAGATTGATAGAAACAATGGAAATATTATTGTTTTGTATCAGTATAGATTAAACCTATCTATCACGAGGGAGACGAGAAGGTTGCACCACTACACTACATCACAATTCAGATCTATGGAGAGACGCCTCTATTCACAGAGGGAATTACTGTATTAGTGCACAACAGAAACACCCATAATAAATAAATGCTAGATGGATATGTATGTAATGTCATGCCATGAATAATTCTATGGAGACAAGTAGTTTAATAACCTTAACCTTTCTTACTACTGCTTTAACAGCCTTTTACCTTTGCCACTCCTACTATTAGCACTAAAACATGTAGGCAGATGGAGCCAATCATTTCATAAAGCTTTTTTGCTATTTTAATGGTGCTAACAGATTTTCCGGCACTGCTGTTCTTTTCCATTTCACATCATGAATTCTTTATGAGACTGAAATATCAAAAATTACCTGGCTGTAAATGATTAAAAATCTCATCTAAACAGAAAGCGTACAGCATCCCTAAAGACAATATGAAATCACTAATTACATGCACACAAAATGAAATGTTTACTGAGCAAAGGGGCTCCCCAGTGGGTTGACTAAAGCACCAGTGGACTACCCCAAATCCACTCTCTTTCTCAGCGGGGCTACCATCTGCAACCAATCTTGGCCTTAGCAGCAAGTCAGCCAGAATAAGTCATTACACATGTTTTCCATCGTCCCTGTCCCCAGAGCACAAAATGGAAGAAAAAAAGACGCATTTTGAGGTTTCCATCTTTGAGGCCGCGTTCAGAAAGACACAAGGATACTATTCTGCCACAGTTAGGATGATGGAGGGTTAGGAGCAGAGCCAGTCAGTACACAACACAGCATAAGTGGAAATAATGAATGCGAAATGTTTAAATATGAAAATGGTTTAATCCTATAGGGAGGAATTGCTGGGCTTGTAGACTCAGGGGCTACTTTATTCGGTACATATGCTACAATACAAATCATGGTCAGAGCACATGGAAGAAAGTATGGGAACTGGCAAAATATGTCGAGTGCTGATTTAAAGGTCAAAAGAAAAGGTTAAAGCACGACCGCATCACTTTTTAGCCAAAAGACAAAAATAAAAGTATGTATTTCCATTATGGATGTTTGTACATCCTTATATATCCCCAAACCTGCCTGTGACTCCACCTGCTTGTCATAGTCATTTTGCTTAGGATACCTTTTTTCACCATAAAACATCTCACTCTATGGAGAATGTTCCAAAGCGTGATTTGAACTTTACGCAATATTTTCTTGCAGCCATGCAGGTGAAGTACTGTTGAAGTACTGTCACTTTTTTGAGATTTATTCTGTTCATATGCTGCACTGTTAATTTTATTGTACATAATAGAGTCTATTTTTATTATTATTATTATTTTCTATTCTTAAAATATTTTTAAGCCATTATTTATATCTTGTTTTGTTGCCATTTTCCTGGCATAAAAAATAAAGGCATATCTTATGTTATCTTATCTTGCTTTAAAGTAATACTATAATTTAGAATTAGTACTAATTTAAAATTTAATTCAACAGAACTACTGGTCTTGAAAAATAGTAAAAAAGTATTCAATGTAATAAAATAACTCTCCTACGCCAATTTCTTTTTTTACAATTCTTTATATTACTATGCACTATGACTATGACGTTTAAAGATATTTTGAGATATTTTACACTACTCTACTACTTATATTTCTACCTTGTTTGACCAATTTCTTAAAAAATAAAACCTGCACTGAAGTAAAAACCTTGGATATATCTGAATCCTCTGTGTTCCACCTCTGACAAGACAGTACAACAAGTGTGCCTAATAATGTGTCCAGTGAGGGTACATGAGGCTAAAGCAACGTTAGAGCCACAATAATAGCACTACTCTTCACTGGCAATTTGCTGCTGCAGTGAGCCACAGAAGAGGAGACTGAGCAGAGAGATTGAGGTGAACAGAGCAGTGGTGCGATGGAGAAAATACAAGTACTTTGAGGTGAGATTATGTTACGGGATGTGAATACTGAATTGTAACCCACTTTTAGTCCCCAAAGAGCATTTGCACAACATCAGTCAAACAGGGAAAGCATTCATTCAGGAGAACAACCTTTTATAACAAGATGGACCATTTTATACTTTCCAAACTTAAAAAGCAAAGCCAAGGAAAAATGAAGGGATTCAAATTCTTGATTACTGCAAAGGGCAAGGATCTAATTTTCCAAGTCTCATTTTTGCCAAACCAAGATTAAATGGTTGGTGATTAGTATATGTGTGGCACCATCTTCTGGTAAAAACTGTGTAATGCAAAACTGATGTTCAAGCTCTAAATTCTAAAATCCGTGAAGTTAGTCATAAAAACGGTTTGTTTTATGAGCTCTGTCTCAGTTGATGTAGTTTGATAGTTGATTTTTTGAGAGTGCATAGTTGTAATTATTATTTTTGTTTACAGTTTCTTGATACTGTTATTTTATTATGAGCATTCTTTAACATTTGAAACATTATCTTTATTCTCTGAGAGTAAAATTGCCTGTCTGTAATTAATATATTGCAGCCAATGTTTCGCCACTAATTACGTTCTTCAGGGCTTTATATTGGTGACTGTGACTCCCACCAGATGTAGCAACAGGTAATTCTTTCCCACAAATTCTAGGCTGAATGAAGCAGCTTGGTTAGTTGCAAAATGCTGGCTGTAAAAGTTTCCTAAGTCCCATTGTTTTAATAGAAGTGTATTGTGGAAGCATTTGCACCACTTTGTAATTGCACTCTCAGTCCGTTTGGTTCTGAAAATTATTCTGGTTCACAGTGTTCCTGAAAATGAAGAACCAAGGCAAACCCCGGCGTGTTCCCAGTAAAAAAGGTGAGTTGTGCACACATACAAATCCATCAATAATCATTTTTAATGTTTGTAATTGCCCTCAGTGTATTAATGTACCAAAGGAAGGTGAGTCTAGTGGTTTTAAAAGTGCTTTTCAACCTACAAGACACATTTTACATCAAGGAACCACTCATCCGTTCACACACATTCATACACCAGTGTAGGCAAACACGGGCACAAGGCGGTTTAGATGTCTTGCCCAAGTACACAACAATAGCATTAATCTGTGGGATCTGGAATCATACCATCAACTTCTGGGTCAGTCTATCAACGCTCTATCAACTATCAGGCACTATAATAAAATAGTACTCGTTTAAGGTCATAACTACAATTTACTGATATCCACCTGTCAATCAATCATAAAGCTGCTGACCAATAGCAGGAGTGGGCGGGGCAAGGCGCTTTTACCGCCCATTTCTACTAACTGATGCAAAAGAATGCAAAAACAAGACCGTTGAAATTAACATCTGGATAAATGCAAAGATACTGCCCTTAATGGGTTAGCAATTTATTCCATTATTTTTGGCATAAATAAACTTTTGTGAGAAAAACACGCTCATACTAAAAATTAATTAGGCGTAACAGGTAGCATGTTTCCATACAGATGGCTGCGATTATCAAACTGAATGAGTGGTTTAACAGGAGCTATGGGAGAGCGCGCAGAGAGGGGCCTTTGTCTGCTTTAGTGAACTGGTGTAGACTCTGAATGACAGCTGCATCGATCACTAGAGCCAGGAGAAAATGAGAAGCACGTCCTCATGAGACACTGACATTAAAGACGAGATGAGAAAACACTTGAGTAAATCCATGCAATGAAGAGTCAGCGGTGCAAATGACTCTGAAAAATCAAACCACAATGAAGTCATGGTTTACTATGTTGAACAAGGATAGATACAATGGAAAATAAGATCTGACATTGTAAAAAAAAAAAAAAAAAAAGTCCTGTTCTGTACTTGTGATCAATGGTGGTAAAAGTAAAAGTAGGTATCTGTACTTGTACTTAAGTATATTTTAAAGAGGATACTTTTTAATTTTATTTCACTAGGTTGGATATCATGTATCAGGTATCAGATATCACATATCAAGTATCAAATGATCAAATCTACATTTTTGAACAGGACTGAAAAGTAAAAGTATTTTTGTCATCATAGGAGACCTGGTGAAAATACTACTTTTTTTAATGAACATGTTCATAATCAAAAATGATTGATTCGGTTGTTTCATGTTGAACAAAATTCAGCACAAATCTTTTTTTTTAATTTCTACATTTGAAGCTTTATTAGATCTCAAAATCTGCTTAAAATGGGTAATTTAATACTTTTCTTAAGTAGATTAGATTTTTCACGTAATACTTAGTTTTACGTGATACTTTTTGCTCTGGTATCAGTACTTTCATTTAACTTTAAGAAAATTGAGTACTTCTTCCACCACTGCTTGTGATTCTTTGGAAAAATCTAATTCTGTGTCAAAAAAGAAAATGCTACATAACCACTTTTCAAAATTAACAACACTCTAGAGGAAAATCTGATGTTTGCTACGCTGAAATACAATCTGCAATCATTTTTGCAGTTTTGAAAAGGAAGTCAATAGACCGTTTTGTGCTTAACAATTCAACCAAAACCTACAACTATAAATATAACTCACTCATTTGAAAGTACTGAGCACTGACTTTTTGTTGGATACTGTATTCCCCTGCACAGTTGGACAATCCTCCAGCCACAAACTCAGATCTGGAGATGGTTACCTCTCCTCTTGACAGGTTGCCCCAGTGGCATTGATGGATAGGTCAAATGCAAAGAACTAATTTCCCTTTGATGGACAGTAAAGTCTCCCTGGCATACCTAAACCTATACAGTACATTACACAAACATTTACTGCTTGCTTGGAGAAAAAAAAATCTGTGCATAATACTTCTATGATAAAGTTTAAATTTTATGAAAAGTTTAAGCTTATAATTAAAATTGTGTGTGTAATATATTGATAATCAGTAATGTTGCTTATTGCTTATTGTATCAAATAAGATACCCTGTGATTTCTGACCCTACAATCCTACATATGTTTAAAAACTCAATCTCAAACTATATAGATACCAAAGCTTGATATTCAATACCAATTTTGGTACCTAAGACATTATAAAAACACTCTTAATACAATAAAATGTAAATACTGGTAGAACAAAACTAAATACTGGTATTTTCTTTAATTACCATGTGGTATTACTATTGTTCCAGTATAGAGACAACGTAAAGGTCAAAATTTGTCCTGTTTAGAGGTAGAGATTGATCCCAAGGGAAAGTCAAGTTCTGCTGTAGCAACATTTACACAATATCTATAATCTAGTTTCTATGCTGCTTTTAGAATTTTACCTGCGTAACATTTTCTTTACTTCTTTCTGTCAGCCCAAGGTCACCAGGACACTCCATCTTCCATCTACGAAAACACTGTGGCCACTCCCACTCCAGGGTCCCAGTGGAGGGCCCGGGCCGGTTCACTCCCCGCTGTCAACGCCAAGGGTTGCAACAACAGCAAACCGCCAGTTCAGAAGGGCACCATCCAACAGGTAAGACATCTCACACATAGGGAGCCATTAGACTGGAGATAAAACCCATGGCACCTGCACAGCCATCTGCTCCACAGCCTGCAGAGAAAGATACATTCACAAATGAGCAGGTTGATACAAGAAAACATATTGAAGAAAGTGGCATTTTGAGAAATAAGACGTAGTTGTTTAAGATTCTGGTAGTGTCTAAAGACCACAGAAATAAGTGGGAGATGTTGGCTTGTCTGTAAATCACTGGAATGGTGCACTTATCCTGCCAGAAGGGCATAATTGGGGCAATTTTTTTCTGGTTTTGGAATATTTATCAGGTGAACAGTCACAAGGACCAAATACAATTATGTTTTCCTTGGCTGTCCCTATTTCAATTTAGAAATTTCAACTGAACAAAGTGGCTTTTGGTTGGTCACTTGTACCAAAAGACTTCATTCTATCTTTTGTAACACTTGATTAAAACACATTTTTATAGTGCCATGAAGTTGGGACACAGTTTATGGGGTAGAGAGAGAAGGACAGAATTACAAGTCACTAAACTCTTCTCTCTCGTCTCAGCAGTTATTTAATTCAGTTCAAATTGAAAAGATGAAGAAGCATTGTCATTCACTACATTGCAGGGTAACTTTACCTGGCTAAACTACAGTATTTACTAGCGTAGGCTACATTTAGACAGAAGCACAACACAGCTGAGATAAAATGTTAAAATAAGACCCATGTGAATTTTATTTATTTATCTGTCTATTTGGTTTTGAAAGAGGAGCAAACAAGGTCAACTACAAAGAAGCCTTATGTCCATGTCTCTTATGTCTGATGTTTATCTGTGCTGCCCTCGAGTGGGCAGATTCAAATACTACAACCACATTAAAGAATCTTTTTTTTTTCTTTTGCATTAGAAAGAAAAAAAAATATATCATATCATTCAAAATAAACGCTTCTGGAGTGAGGGATTAAAATAGTTAAAGTGGATTTAGTAGTTTTTGCAGTGACAGTAGAGGCTCCCCTCTTATGGTCTTTTGTGGTTCACATTTGCACTGTTTTTCCACTGAGCCACCATGAAGGTATGAAAGATTTATGAACAAACTCCAAAGGCTCAATCTGTTTCTTTTGTCAGCATGGAGAACATATAATAACACAGGACAATTTATGGAAATCTACCAGATGAAAAGAAATGTGCACAGTGCTTAGTGGATCCTGCTGTGGGTAAGCGGGCATCATATTAACTCTATGATCTTCCACAGCAGAAGTTGAGTCAGCTGAGAGCCACTGTCAGAAACACTAAAGCGGATGATGATGTCTATGGTAAATATTCTTTTCTATGGATAATTGATTTGATTAGTTTAAAATCACATGATATGCATTATTTATATTTTTAATTATAGGACACATGCCATTTGAATGTAGTGAAATGGACTGGCAACATTTTGCATAAAACATATATTTATGGTTAATGTGCCTCATACACAGATTAAAAAGCCCATATTACACTATTTTCTGATCTATGTTTTAATGTTTTTTGCTCATCACAAACAAACCTGGAGTTGTTTTGTTTCATTCACACATGTTTAACACACAGGCCGTGCAGATTCAGTTTTTCTCTCAAAACACTCCAATGTTTTTAAACTCCATAAACCTCTAATAGAATCATTTGGATAATTTCAGACTTTAAATGCCGATTTCTACTGAACTAAAGGTAAAAGGTAGTTGTTAACGTGAAAACTACCAATGCATGACATCACAATGTGCAACAGAGCTTTTTGATGTATTGGAGATGTAGATAGACTAATAATAAAGGGTTACTCAATAATGTATGAATGAAACAACTGAGGTGACAGCATTCTAACGGTTTCAACCTCACAAAAGTCCATTTTATGTAATATAGGGCCTAGGCTGACTAAATAAGAATGATCCATGGGTATCTTAAGCATCTGGACATAAATATGTTTATAAGGCTAGTAAAACTTTCTGTTCTTAAAGTTGGTAAAAGTAAGTAAAACTGCATAATTTGTCTGCCTTGTATATAGACAGCTATATGGATAAAGTATAATGCCCTTTATATGAGTTCATTTAGTGTATATTGCAACTGGCTTAACTTTCCTCTCTCCGCAGATAAAATCAGCATCGTTCATCACACGCCAAGTGAGTCTGTACAACTTATCTGAGAGGAAAATGTGTGTTTGTGTGCCTTTGTAGTTCCTCCAGTCCTAGCTGCAGTGGTGGGGAATTAATCCTGAGGGGAGTGTATTTTCAAATCCCTGGTGCCGTGTTTTATGTAGCTAAGTTTCAGAAGCACTAAACGGGAGGCTTTTGTTTCGTTATACGCTGCAACTCTGCGCTCAGCCGTACATTTTCCATAATTTCCCCCCTAGGTGCCGTGGCGAAAGAAAGCAAGAGGAACAGCCAATCAGAGAAGGCCGATTTTTATAACAAGCCCCTTAAAGGACATCATGTAAGTTTGCTTTATGGATGCTATATAATAAACCACAATTCCATATGTTAAAGTTGTATGTTCAAATCATTAGGATAATATACCATCTGTTTTGCAGACTAATTTCAAACAGACAGAAAAACGGTGAAGGTATGGCCCCAAGTGCCTTTTTTTCTATGACTGTAAAAACAAGTATTTTCTGCAATTATAGGCCCTGTATGTTACAGATCATGCTGGAGATTAGAGAACCAAAAATAAATTGTTCTTAAAACTTGAAAGTTGAAAGAATTATGATTACTTTCTATGCTTACTGTAATGTATTTATTGTAAAATTTAATACATACATTATACATTTGAATAATACAATGTTTTATAATGTTGAATAGGCCATGTTTGGCATTGGTGAATTAGTAGAATAGGAATTATACATGAATGAACAAGCCATGGACATTTAAGAGTTTGTACAAACATGTAACACTCAAGGCAAAATTATATTGTTATAGGTTTGCCAATATCATACACACATTTCACTTTTTTAGGTTCAAAACTGTGTCTGAAATAATCTATTCTTATTAAAATGATATAGACCTATTATTCTAACAATACTTGGTTTTGAAAATAAGAATTTATATTTTAGTAGTTGTAAAAGTGGTAGTGAACTGAGCCTGAAAATGTTGGTTAAACATTATTATGAAAGATAACGCAGGGATTAGCATTATCATAAGAACTGAACCTTTGCTTTCAGAACTGACCTTCAGACTGAAATGAAGACCTAACCCATTTTGTTCACTAGAGGGCGCTTTACCTCTAAATATCTTCTCTTCCCATCCATCTGTGTATATGAGAGAGAGAGAAAGAGACATCTGGAAGGCACAGAGGCACCTGCTGACCTCCTGATGGTCCGGAAAGACAAGCTATGGAAAAATATATCTATACATGTTTATGAATGTTTATGAAAAGCAAGGTTAGCACACTTTATGTTGCAGGCAAGAGGTTACGAACCGCCCCCCAGTGCTCGCTTTAGGATGCACGCTTTTGATTCCAGTTTGCATAAGCCACGAAATGTCAGGGAGTGAAAATATAACAACATGCGCATTCTAGCAAAGGAAACCGTGTCCCATGTGAAAACGATACATAATTTTAAAATAACAGAAAGCTCTTTTATGATGCCACCTTATGAAGTGTTGAATATACTTGTCAAAAATCTGAATTTGCTGTGATGCGCTCAACTATTCGGCGGATTGGCACCGGCGGATACCAGTTTTGTTGGTACAGCGTGGCCTAGCTTGCCTGAATGAATGAATAAGAGGCGCATGGGGAATTCTGTGAATGCGTGGCTAAACCCAAGTCGTGCACAAAAAAAGAGGAAGAAAAAAAGAAGAGGCTGGAGATGTGTGCCAACTTAGCAGCTGGGTACACGGCGGGCACATTTCTGTCCTCAATCATGCTCTTTGTGAATAATATGTATTAATGCTGTGGCGCTACTTAGACCTGCCAGTTAGCCTTTGGAGGTTTATCCGGCTCCGGGACCCCATGGCATTCACAGACATATGTTTCCCTGTCACCTGCTGTGTATTTTTCTGTCACGGCCACTGTGATAGGCCGCGATTCATCTCCTATGCAAATATGCCAGAGCCGCCATAAAGAATCAGGGACCAGTGCAGTTTCAGGCTAGCATTGGGAGACAGGGAAGCTCACTGCCTGCCTCCCACGCCGGGCCCTGCGAGCTTCTGTCTATGTGGGGGCATCAAAGAACAGGGATCAAAACGTGCCCACTCTTTCAACCACGCACTGTACACAACTTATTACTTATCATCCCAATGTATTATTTACGTGTGTGTCATTGAAGTTTTAATTATAGGCAACATATTTGAATTTTCTGTGGGCCCAGGGGTGAATATGAAAAAGTTGATATTAAATTGATTATATGGTCTATTTGGCTAATGTGTTAATAGTCAATGTGATATAAAGGACAAAAGGTGTGGGGTTAGGCAGTGATTCTCAGCCTTTATGTTTGAAGGCAGCCCAAAGAGCAGCTGGGTTTGTTTTATTCCGCTACCCCCTTTACATTCTATACTTTCTTTCAAAGCATCATCTATAATTTTGATATCATTAGCATTGCGAGATACAAAACCTAGATCTAAAAACCTAAAACCTAAATTAAATACAAAACCTAGATCAAAGGGCCTATATTGGGCCTTTTTCTGATCTATGTTATGATGTTGTTTGCTCAAAAAACATCTCTGGAGTTGTGTTTTGTTTTATCCACACGTGTTTAACACACAAACCCTGCATATTTGGAGCTCTTCTCTCAAACTGAAAATGCTCTGCACTTTGTGATGTCACATTGTAATAAAGGAAGTGCTCCACTGTGGTTTTTAACTCCATACACCTTCACTCATTTTGGTGATTTCAGCTCTGAAATTGCCAATTTCTACAATTTCTACAAGCTAAAAGGTAAAATCTCAAAACTACTACTACATGACATCACAAGGTGGAACAAAGCATTTTGCGCTTTGGAGATGTAAACAGAGAAATAACAAAGAATTACTCAAACATGTGTGAAAAACAAAACACACCTCTGTGTATGTTGTTTTTAATGCTATAACAACATTATAACATGGCTTAAAGCTCACAAGAGTCACTTTTGTGCAATATAGGAGCTTTAACAACTTAACTTTAACACCTTTTCTACTTTGTTTGGGTTTGGCAAGATAACCATACGATTACACAGTCAAACGCATCAATAATAATATTACACCGAGGCTCTAAACTGGCTGGTCTACATCCAGTTGATAACATGAAAACTCAGTCTACTCTGCTGTGGAAAAAACTTATCAGGGCTAACTAGTGCGCTGAAAGAGGCAGTCCAAACCGTTCATAACTTCCTCATCAAATGCACTGACACACACATAGACATAGACACACTAGAGGAGCTCCACAGTGGTCCCCTCATCGCCAAGGCCTCTCCAGACCCATGCAGGATTAGGCCAGAGGATTGTGCACAGCTGCGCCCCAACATCCGCGATAAAAATCAGGCAATTTCACAGTCAGTGGCATTCTTTCATCCTCTAATCCACGCTAACATACAGTATGGATGGACCGGGACGCCATGGGAACAGGCTGTGCTGAGCTGACCCCCTCTGGGACATGTGGACATCTAGTACTGACTACAGAGACAACACAGAGACGCTACGAGACACTAGACGGCAAGCTTCTGAGGGCTGGTGTTTTATTATCAGCAGTAAAAAGGGCTAGATAAGCTAACTAATAGACTAGATAGGCTAGCTGTTATACAAGTCTGTGAAAGTTAAAGCTGTATGTAACTTTTTGTGCAGTGTCCACCAAGATCTGCACTATGTAACTTTTTGGTGCAGTGTCCACCAAGATATTACTGCATAGCCTTGTATTTAATAATTTAGTAATCAAAACACATAGAAAACAATTATAAATGTTAAATGTCATAGTCTATAGCTGAACATTTCAGGCAACCTAATAACATCGTCATCAATTTGAAATTAAAATCAGAAAATACTCCTTAATGCCATTGTCAGTTAAATCGCTAAACAAAACTTTGAATTTACCATACAAAATACCTCAAAATATCCATACATTTGACTTAATGCAATCAAATAATGTTAACAATTCTCAAATAGCATCAGTTAACATGAATAATACCATGTGCTGCAGAATGAAGCAGTAGCTGACTCAATTAAAAGCTCGAATGAAAAGTATTAGTAGTAGTATCTCAAAAAAACTCAGGGTTAAGTCCCATTTTACTTGAACAGCTAATTCCTCACACCGGCCGACGGGCTATAGTTTATCTAGCCTCGTTTAACATATGCTCCCTGTCAACACACTCTCTAATTCTTCATATTTGTTTTCCTAACGTGATTCACTTTGCCCACCCGCTCTAACCTCAACCTCCATTGGTGCGGCGATTCTTCACCCAAGTTCAAACGGCGGACAAAAAGGTACTTCACCGCCAAGAATAAAAAAAGAGGATTTGAGGAAAGAGAGAGAGAGAGAAAGAGAAGAAAAAAGTATGAATCAAAAGGCGATGGAGGAGATGGAATTTGCTGTACAAACGTCAGGGAGTGTGAATGTGGGCTCTGTGCAGCGTTGGCGGGCCCAAGGGTGAAAAGAGCAGCTCCTCAGTGGGATACATCTATTCTGACAAGCACACACACACACACACACACTTAAATACAGGCTATGGGCAGAGCAAGATTCAGTATATTTGTTTAAGAGCTAAGAAAGAAAGATGTGCCGCTCAAAAATGTGTAGTTACTTTTAGATAAACTGAGAAATGTATACAGAAATGAACATATATGTTGCTTATGTATTATAACATGCGTAAAAGTATTTAATAGCGTATAAAACATGATGAAGAACAGTACTTCTTGAGATTAAGCAATACCATTTGGCTAGAGTCGTATTCCACTTTAACTCAGCTTGTAGTAGTAATTAGGTCGGGATTGTGAGATATGTAGTAGGAGTAGCAGCAGCAGCAGTTAAAGAAATACTATGCAGCTTTTCAGGTAATTTGGTACTTTGTCTGGAATGTTCAACAGAGTGGCAATACATGCATTTTTCACTGATAAATAAACTAAATTCTTCCTGTACACCTATTTGTCTCCATGAAGATATATGTGTAATGCCATACTGTGGGAAAAAAAGTTACATTGTGCAGCTTTAAGACCTCTACAGGCTCTAAAAGTAAATTTTCCATGTATTTTTCCCATAGACTTTTCAAAAAACTCAAACATTAACAGTGCAAAGACACAGCAGAGGCCACATTGTTACTAATATCTATAATGCAGTTTCCAAAAAGGTTTATAAAGCTTTTTTTTAATAAAATTGGTCATTGATTAACACATAGCTGATCAGCCCTATCAGCCCAGAGCAAACTTTCAAACTATTTATTTGTTTTGGAAAGTCTATAAGAAAAATTAATGGGAAATTTTGGGTGGGCGGTCACTGTTGAGCTGATATTTTGTTGCAGTTTTCAGACTATTCCTTAACAGAAATCTATACATGTAACTCCACCATTTCTATAAATTTCATTCCAAAATCCTAATAATTTGGGTAAAAAAAAGGAAATTAAGTTGATATTTTAATTCTATATTTAAAATTGCTCTTCCTTCTCTCTGAACAAGCTCATATGGCTACAGACTAAACTATATGTGAGGGTGACAGAAGCCATGGGAAAGACACACTTATGTTGATGAACGCAAACTTCAGAAAGCCTCAGTCTCCACAACCTCCTTTAATTCTGATTTACGCCGCAGTTAAGCACTTCTCTGACAGGGGGCACTGCGTTTTTTATATCCGCTCCTCTTTGAAACGCCTAATGGATGTACGGGAGATAATTAGGACAAAGTTAGTCTTGGTTTGATCTACAAAGTTCAATTCTGTTTTTCCTGAGCCTCCCTAAAAAGAAAGGTCAAAGTTCAAAGAGTGGGGATCACGCACGCCCATGGGAATCAGACAGAAGTGTGCGACTACAAGACGCCTAATTAATTTATGGGCTGTTGACAGAGTTAAAATGTAGTGAAGTCCTATCTTTATGTAACAATATTTGCCACAATATTTCATTCTAATGGCATAGTGAAGATCTGCTACATCAGATAGAAGTGTCAAGGTAGTGCTGTGATTATAGTTTTGTTCATTATTAAAGATCTGATATAGTAGTATTAGAAGTACTCAGTTACATATACTGAGCTTGGCTTAAGTTACTTTTTTACTAAAATTTTACTTCTCTGTATCATTTAATTTACTTGACTACTTTACTTGCATTTTATAATTTCTGTGTTTCCTGTGGCTTCAGATAAGATTTACGTTTTCTCATTTTTTGTGGTCTATTCCTTTGAAAATAAACATTTTTTCAAGCACATTTTTTGAGTACGATTTCTGGCTACACCGTTTCTCCATGAGTATAAAACACAAGGGCTTTTTGATGATTGCTTCAGGATGAGGTAACTTGACTTATAGAGTATATTATAAAGCGCACTGAACAAAATTACAGTTATTTGAATAGTGTAGGAGGATGGAGTGAAGACCTTATTTATTAAATGACTTTTTAAGGTTAGATTTTATGATGTCCCAAGATGAATCTATACTGGGGAACTTATGTATGCAAAGACCCATGAATATGCATAGAGTATACATAGGCTCTAATACAGTGCACAATGCTTTAAAAAATGAAAATGTTGAGCTGCATAAAGAGCTGGAATATGGTTCTCAGAGGTTATAGTAAAATATTTCAGTTTTGGGTGTCACTGGGGAAAAGTTCCTTACGTAAGAGTCATTTAATATTCAGTGTATCTTTTATGGAGTTTTTTCCAAAAATACTCAATGTAAATAGCGTTTTGTATGAAATGTAGGAAAAATATAGAAAATACATTGATAAAGTATGGTAATTTATGCAAGTCTCAGCCATCATTGTATCACATAGTTTCTCCTCATACTAAGGATAATACCAAGATTTGACATAAACCTGCATGAATAAAGTATGATTAAATGTAAGCTCTAAAAAAATATGTTTCCCTTTTCCATTCAAATATAATGTCTTAAGTTATGATTTATATTTTAGATAGCGTTTAGGTAGCGTTTCTGATGGAGGGCCAACTACACGCTTGTCTCCATAAAGATGTTATTGATTTGATTGTAACGCTCCACTGTATGCAATTAAACTCCGTCAAACTCCATAGAGACAGAGTTACAGTTTTGAGAAGAGACCCCGCACACCAACAACATATGTTTTTTTTTATGTATTTTTGAGCAATAACACCATCGGAAAAAGAATAAATGCAAAAATATAATTGGACATAGCTAACCTCCCAGCTGCTGCACTCCAAATAGGAAGTGAGCACGAGGCCACTTCAAGTTCCATTGACAACCGCTACGATTCACTTTGTACTGAAGAAACGTCTCCCTTCTCTCTGTAGCTGCTGCAGTCAGGCTCCTCATTTTGGTCTTATAATGTTCATTTTAACTTGTTTTACATGATGGTGTTTTTATTTTGATATTTTGTCTATACATAAGTTCCTATTCCTAATATGCAACCTGGCTCCAAATTTGCTCCAATAATTGCTAGTCTTAATGAGCTTCATTTGACTGGAGCCGAATGCCATGGTTGACGTAACACTCCCGTAATCAGCTTTATACACTCTGATCTCCATGAAGTCAAGCAGGACATGAAATCCTGCCAAAAAGTTACATAGTGCATCTTTAAAGTCAACATTTAATTAATCATCTGTTTTGAGTAAATATACAATATGGTAAAATATATCTGAAGTGTTCACAGTCCTTCCCCTCACTCTCTTCCTGCAGACAGCTCATTTATAACTCTTAAAAGATGAGGTTCCACTTTGCCCTCCACAGAGCACCCCCTCGGTCCTGCATCTGCTCTGGACCACAGGTACACCCTAGCCCTCTACCCTCTCTCTCCCCTCTCCATCTGATCAGGAGCCAAAAGCTACACCCCACGGTGCGCCCCCTGTCTGCGGATCCTGGGTACAGCACACAGGGGCCGACAGTGACTCCTACGCTTTTGGGGAGATTAATAGTCTTCCTCAGTGCAGGGCCTTTGTGCCTGTGGTGTAGCCCAGGTCTGCTCGGGCTGTTGGGTTAGCGGGGGAGCGTAGCAGCAGAGGCTAATTCCTTCGCAGGTCAGTGTATCTGCTGCCGCCATGTTGATGACCCCAAATAAGGCTGTTGAGAAGGCAGCCTCAAAACAGCTCACATCTTGAGATCAAAGATTGTAAAATGCATTATTCAACAAGAGTAAAAAAAAATACTAACAGCTTTAGCAATATGTAATATATTTGTGGGCATTTTTAATAATACGTTGAATAAAAATGCATTCGTTTTATATAGCGCTTTCCCAGACGCACACAATAACTTTTTTGATTTACTCATTCCCTCCATATTCAGTGACGGTAAGTTACTATTGTACCATTGGCCGCTCTGCCCAACACTCACAAACACACCACACACTAGGCAATGCTGGTGAAGTGTCTTGCCTAAGGACACAATGGTTTCACTACTAGAGCCACTGCTGCTTCACTCTGTCTAGAGGGAGTCGTAGTAGTTGTAGAAGTAGTAGTCGTCTGAAAAGACAAATTTAGCATTTTACACTTTCCTAATACAAGAAGCAACTTCATTTAAGTATAGTCTACTATAGTGTAACTTTTCTGGTAGAGGGTCCGTCAAATGCTTTTCTCCATGAAGATGTTATTTCTTTGTCTGAAATATTTCACAGTATGGCATTAAACCTTTCAAATGTCATGGAGACCAAACAAGGCTAAGTTATTAGTCAGATCTGTGGAAACTTAATCCTACTCAGAGTCAAAATACCTGTTTTTCAAGGTATTTTTGAGCAATAAAACAACCTGTAATTGAATAAATGTAAGGTTTGTTCTGTTCAATATCATATTGTGGAACATTCAAAGTAGAGTAATGACATATCCATATCCACATATCCAAAAAAGTAAAGGACCCCCAATCGAAAAAGATAAAGGTGCACTACGTATCTTCTAGGAACAGTAATATCGACCTGTACAACAGCTGTAATAACAGCAGTAATTAACTAGACTAGTTGTGTCAACAAATTTAGATGTAATAGTAGTCGGTACTATGTTCATAGGCCTTAGTATGGGGATATATAGGCTTGTTCTCATATTATTAAGCAAGATCTGGTTTACAAGAATCTCTACTTTCCTTTGAGTGAGGCAGTATCTGAACCCAAATCTCCTTTTTGCAGACATTAACCCGCTCGGATCACAGCTGAACAATCACCACGGCGACCACACTCGGCTGTTTACCGCAGTTTAGTTTGGATTATGGATTAATGCTCAAATGAATGACAGCAAACAGGCTAACGCACATATCATATTTACCCAGCCGCTTTCTGCAGGGGGGGCGCTAATCATACGCAAATACGCGGGTCAGCACAGCAAGCAGTGAGCAGCGCTGTGGCTTTGTCGGCAAACTTAGCTGCTTTCGAGAGGAAACACCTTATTCTCTCACACACCTGCTCTACCAAAACAGAGCCAAGAAAATTACTCGGGAGGTACTTTGAACTAGAGCAACACAAATTTGAGGGGAAAAATGAATTGTGAGTTTTCTAGTTCCTATGACATATGTTTTCAAATCAGGATTCAGTTCACACTCAGGAGCAGTAACATGAGTAACATTTAGAGCACAGATTGAAATGCTAATACAAGAATCCTTTGCATTTCTGAACATGTTTGTCTAAACTGCTGGTTACTGATTTGTCTTGCTAATATCTTTGCCAGTATCAATATTTTGCATTCTATACAGAGCAAGGGCCACAAACTGAAGTGAAGCTGATCTAACTTTCTACTTTTGTGTAAAGTAAAAATAATAATAATAATAATAATAATAATAATAATAATAATATACAACCACCTATTTAGCTTAACTCATCTTCTACTTCCAACAAAAATAGATACAAAACACAGTAGAGAAAATATAGCCCAAAAAATCTGGAAATTGTACATATACCAACAATAAGCTCACTACTGAAAACATAGAATACTTAAATGCAAACTTGATGATTGTAACATTACACATTTTATTAGATTCTAGTGCAGACCTTCTTTGAACTTTGTCTAGTAAAATTTGGGGATTTTATGCAACCACTCATCGCCTAAAACCGTTTTAATAATTTTGCTCTTCACATGGATGCAGGTGAAGGTTTTTGATTCTAGTCATGTCATGCTTCCAATAGTGCAACACACAGACACACATGCACACACACATATTCAGGCCTATAGTAATGCTGCAGGTGCCAGGGTGTGAAGGGATCAGCCAATCACAGCGCTCAGCTCAAGTTGGATGCGGGCCATGCAGTTATTAAAAGCTACGGGTGAGCTTCGCGGCTTGCCTTTCCTGTGCGCTCAACACTTTATGAAAAAAAAAAATCTTATGAAACACCACAGTGCTAAAGAGAAAATATGTGAGATTTGGTTTAATTATAGCTTATACAGTAGGCTGTGTTCATGAACTTCAAGAATTTGCTGTCATTATTTCAGAAGAAGGGTCGGGGCCTGCGTATGTGGCAAGTTTTTTAAATTATTTACTTAAGAGACTGTGTCTACAATTTGCATGCCAATCTTCTGACAAAAGTTACCTCAACTGACAACAGCCACATCTTTATAATTGAATAATATCACTTTGTTTTGCTTTGTCAGTAAAATACTATTCATTTTTTACATGTGGGCAGACCCAGTATTTACAGAGATGTCACCCACAAATGTTAAAATAATATTTGCATTAGGACTAAAAGCTAATTTTCTCTCCACAAGTGCTACCAGTCAGGCCAGTGTAGAAAGTTATGACATCTGGTGAAAATAACCTATTCCAATCATCACTTTTTCTGTTTTACAAATGAGCTGATCAGGACTCTTGCATTGTCCTCTTAACATGATTGATGTCTTCATCCTGCTTCTGTCTGTGTCCGATTCAAATCTTCCCAGTTATTATTTCCATAAACATCATTATGCGATATAGAGGCACAGTATTTCTACACGAGGGACTACAGGGAGAACTCAAGTGCCTTTGATGAGATGAGCTCACGTTTTCGGAGGGGAGCGGCAGCGTGCTCTTTGCCTGTAGCCAAAAACAGTCTAATTGTGTTTTGTCCCATATGTGAATTATTATTAACGACGATTCATTTACCACACTTCCTTTGCCAATTTCCTAAATTAAAAAAATACCATGTTGAGATTTACAGCGCGCACCCCGCCTCTCTCTCTCTCCCTCTACGTTTTTTTTCTGCAAAGGCTTCCAGCGTCTCCACGGCAACCTCCAATCAGCTCGGATGCTAGCGTGTGTTTGGCGCGAGTGTCGGAGAGGCGCAGGTGGAGCACATATGGAACAATGGCCTAGCGAGAGAAAAAAAAAAAAAAGACGAAAAAAAACTGGTTCTGCCGCCTGTGTGTGCCAGCAGTGCCCATTTTAATCCCGGCGTTACCTTCTAGTGCTCTCTGATGGAGACGTCGTGCCGCAGACTGGTGCTGGGCCCATGCCAGGCTTCACTTGACAAAGGCCCGATGTGCTGGTCCTGCTTTATAAAACACTGTCTGCGATTCACCGCCTCTTCATTATAGGGCACTACTGTCACTCTATAGTCCCTCTATGTGTCCTTCACAGCTACACCACTGACCTTCCCGTGATGGCGTACATGAAATTTTCACTAGTGGGTGCTAAACAACAGAAGGTCAGTGTTAGTTATTAGGAAGTTTTGGGTATATTTGATCATTTTGAACACTTTTTTTTCATAAATTAGACATAAAATCTATACAAGAACATTTTCAGAGTGTTGTAAAGGGAAACTGTGTCTATAAAAAGACATACACCAGGCTCTTCTTAGCCTACCAGCTGATTATGCACAACAATTATTTAATCCGGTCATCTACGTCAGTGAGTTCATTAAGATCAATGGCTCATTACAATGATTACCTGACCTGAAGTAGAATTTGTTTTGTTGTTCGTATTTTTTTTTAAAAGTCTAAGTTATGTTCCCGCAAGTGTGCAAATGACTCTGAAATTTAACACAACAGCATTTAAGAAGTACTGTATTATTATGATTACAATGCTCAAATTTAAAATAGCTAGGTAGTTTCAGATTTTGTATTTTTTTCTCTGTATTATTTATTAGTCATTTCTAGTCTTGCATGGTTAAAAATAGATGCGATTTCCTCAACAATGTGCATTATGAACTTTTCCTCAATAGCCACATGTCAATCGCCGCCCTACACAGATATGACGACACTATAGTTGATAATGACTTTTGTCCCTCCTATGGCTGTAGTAATTGGAGCCGTAATGTTATGGAAATCGCCAGCTTGTGCGGTAAATAAATCAATCATCCAAGGGGGCCTTATCTATCACCGCACATTTAGGCAGTCAGCTCCTATGTAGGTTAATTAAAGCACAATGGCCAATGGAGAAGACCTGGCACCCGTCCTGCCTATGTTAAAGCCCTAGGCCCCTCTACAGCCAGATGAAATTCGCCCATTTTAAACCAGCAGCACCCACCGCCCCCATTCCCCAGCTGAATACATAAATCATCTGCTCGGGCCTCCGCTTCGACCCTAAAAATTCCACGAACAATACTGTTTGTCCGCAAAATACC
>KN490505.1:75627-87690 GCA_000787155.1 Scartelaos histophorus
CAAAGCAAGCATGGTGTTTCTTTTGCACTTATCTAAGGGCCATATAGCGCAGATTTTCCTTTTTTCTTTTTTTATGAGTCAGTTCAGCTGGTTTTGGAACAAATCAATTAAGATGTTGTGCCACATGGATAGAGGGAGGATAAAATGTGCCACAGCTGATTTGCTTTAATGTTTTGGTCTGAGTGCAGAGATAAGAGTGACTGGCATCTGTTCCACGAAGAGGGAAAGTAGAGATTATAAAAGTTTGAAGGAGGTGTGTTTCGAAAGGACACAAGGTCAAACTGCAATTCACAAGCGAGTGAACGGCCATGCTTGTGCCAGTCTCAAGGAACTATAAGAAGGGCATCAGATATAAAATCATGTATACCTGTTTATATATGAATAACTAAGGGAGGATCATTTGGTGAGATAATCTAGTTTGCCAGCCCAAGATGAGAGAAGAGGACACAAGATCAAATCATGGATCCACTATCCAAAGACTAACAACTGGAAGGGCATCTGGTGTAAAACCAATGCCGCATATATAGACAGAATGAGAGGGCATGTCATGAAGGTCTTAAGAAGGGAAAGCAACCATAAAATAAATGGACGCAAGAGTGTCCTTCCATCATTATCTAATAGACCTCTATGGTGTTACCTGGCTGTGTTCCAATGAACGGTGGCATTGGCTAAGCAGACCTTAATACGTTTTATATAGACGATTTAGCATTAGCATTGCATTAACAATGGGGGTGAGGGGCAAAAAGAAAATCTATATTATTTGTAATCACGTTAAAGATGTATTTTGTAGCATTTCTAGTGGAGGGTCCGCCATCTACTTGCCTCCATGGAAATGTTACTGCGTTGTCTAGAATGTTCCACAGTATAGATTAAAGCTATCACAAGGGAAACAAGCAGGTTACAGCACTACACTACATTACATTACACTACATTCAGATCTTTGGAAAGTCGCATCTATTCACAGAAGAAATTAATGTATTCGTGTATGTATCGAGTAATAGAAACACCCGTAATGAATAAATGCCAATGTTTAATGTGACATCATGGAACATTCCAGGAAAAGCAATAATACCTCCATGGAGACAAGCAGATAGCGAAACATTTAATATAGAATTTTTATTTAATTTGGTTTTGGTTTTTTAGAACATTATTTCTCTTTCCGCTCTGAAGAAAAAGATTTCCCCTTGGATAAATAAGTTAATTGTTATTCTGCAAAACAAACGAGATAGAATACAACTCTTGTCAGCAAACTTATCTCAATTGGATCTATATGAATCGCCCTTGCAAAAATCAATCCGAAAAAGGTTTTACTCAGCAGTACTGTCATCCCATTTGCCGTGTGTCTGATGCGGGCTTGTCCTTGTGGCCCTCTCCTGTCACTGATAACTATATCTCGTTATCCAGGTTGTTAGAGATCCGCAGAGGTATAGCGCGCATGGTAAACAACGTCCTCCATACCATGCACCTCCGCCAAGAGCTCCTCACCCACAAAAGACTGCTCTCTCCAAGGCTTGAAACGCAGCCAAGACCCCTATTCATGCCTCCATGTACGGCAGATGTCGGAGTTAGCCTATAGAGGGTATACATGCACGTATGTCACAAGAGTAGCAGCCATCTGCACGTAGAAGAGAAGAGAGAAGAGGTGGCGTGTTTTGGCAGCGAAATGCATGGACGCTTTTGGAAAATGGTTGCATAAATGTGCCCAGTGAGTAACAGAGACGTCACGGGCGCCATGCTGTTGTGTATTGGTAAACATAGGGAGAGCTGACGTCATTTATTGATGTTGAAATCTGTGGGGAAAAATGCTAAAAAGCTATATGTTTGCCGGGATAGATGTGGTTCACGCGGAATTCAGGAGGTGCAAGGAAGGGCATCCGATGTAAAATCTACATGGCAAATCATTATTTAAATCTGCGTATTTTAAAGAGAAAGATGGGCCTTGATTCCAAAATGGAAAAGCAAAAAAACAAAACACTTAAGACAACTTGAGTGAGTGGCTATATCTGCTTACAATATTAATTTTGTTTTAGCACAAGGGTGTGGGAAAAATGGGGGCTGGGACAGAAACAAAACTACAATATTGTATCTACATGGACCAATTTTCTGTGAAAGTAAAAAAACACACACAAAACTTCAATGAAATCTTGGCTAGTTAGGTATTCCACTGAGTATTTTGAAAGATTAACTAGACTGCCCTTTATACCTTATATACATTTAAATATAGACATTAGGAATTTTAGTTACCATTAGAATTACAAGGTTAGACAAAGAAAGCATTTTTTAAATTAAAATATATAGTTAAAATTAATATAAATTATTTTGATAAGAAGAAAGACATATGTGCATTTATGTGAAAATGTGTGTGTTGGCAAATGTTCTAAGTTAGTAAATTCCCTGAAACACGAGGATGGTGTTAGATATTGAATTGCTTTAAGTATTCCAGTATAGACCTTTAATATAGGGGCATAATATATCACAGTATGCATTGAGAAAACAGTATAGTGCAGGGCCAAAAAGTGCACAGTCCTCCATCGCAGCAGTGGTGAGTGGTGTAATGTGGAGCAGGAAATACATGCAGGTGGACTCACACTGAGCAACTTCTGCTGTTTCATGGAAAACAGTGGACCTAAGGCATGCCTGCTCTATAAATACATTTATTCAGTTTGATTACACTGTACTTAAAGGGATACAGTATTGACAAAAATCCATGTATGCATGTATGTATGTAATGTATGAAATTACAAAAATCGTAAAAATGTGATCAATCTCTCAAGACACGCCTTTAAATGTTGCGGTTGTGGTTCAAGTATTGTTCTAAAAGTGAATGAGTGAAGAGAACTTAATACACGAAACAAACATGTAAAATTTCACCTTGTACGCCTTTAAAATGTCAACCTGTTAGCAGCTCTTTTGACAGTTTTCTTTTAACAGATGATTTACTGAGTTTTCATACTTTGCATACCTTCAAAACATCAACACAGAAAATATATCACCCACTTATTAATAACCATAAAACATGAACATAGTGAGCTAATTGAAGTGAGAAGATTCATTTGAAAAGAACAATACCATCATAATAAGTGTTCAGCCCATTGACAATCTGATCCATTATTCAAAACAGCAGACAAATCAATCATTACCAAGTGTGGCTCTCCTGCGTTCATTAGAAAATCATATAGATTAAATGTTAATCATAGCTAACTCCATACTGGTGGGCTATTGCCAAGATGACAGATGGGCCATTAATGAAAATAACGAGGGGATCTTAGTCTATACACGGATATGGAGACAAGACAACAAGCATAACACCACTCTTGGCTCCCAAAAACTGTTATTCCGACTGAAATAGAAGATAATCAGCGTGCATATGCAGAGGAGAGCCTTTTATAAAGTCAGGAAGTAGGTGTAAAAAACATGTGAGCTCATTGTCGCGTGGATACGGAAGTGTTTTAAGATGTTTTTATACCGGCCGCTGCCACCAGAGACTGAGAGAAATTGGAGGCAACACCTGTCACGCGCATTCAGCATCAGATATTAGCATGGCTTCTTTTTACTGGTCTGTGAACGATGAATAATTACTCTTGTTTCAAAACCTGCCTATTAGCACTAACCTGCTTACATTGGACATCTGTCTCACAGAACCTTCACTGGTATAATTGGGCTGCCAGCGCTCTGTACTTCAGACTGTGGCAGTGGCAAGGCAAACGGGCGTGACAGGACATCTTCAGGCATTGGCGTGTGATTGGAAAACATACAAGGGAGTCAGGTGGCATTGACATAGATGAAAATAGTTAAGGTCTACACTAAAAAAAGAGATTTTTTTGGATTGAACACAAGTTTGGGGTTTTAAAAGTGCAGTGCATAACTTCTGGTGGAGGGTCTGCCACCTGCTCGTCTCCATGGAGATCATCATGGAGGTGCTTTAACTGAAAAGTTCCACAGGAGAGCATTAAATATATCTATTTCCATAGAGACAAGCAGGTGACCCCACCAGATCTGTGGCAGATGAGTAAGTATTTTTTAACAACAACAAAAAAGAATAAATTAAAAAGCAAAATATAAATTTCAAAAACAATTAGGTGACTACCTTTGAAACAATTTTTTACCAGGGATCACAACTCAATAAATGAGGGATTACATCAACTAGAATACTGTGGCATTCCCATGAAGTTGAATAGAGTTGCAAAGTGCAGCTTTTGCTACCTATAATGGAAACAGTTATGGTGTAAATATTGTGTTGCTAGCATACATCAATGTCAGTACATACTAGCATCAGATATTACCGTGCTTTCTTATTGGTCTTTGAATGATACTATTAGTGGTAACCTGCTCAAACTGGACATCTGTTTCACAAAACCTTCACTGGTATAATTGGCTGCCGCCGCTCTGTAGTTCAGACTATGGCAATGGCAAAGCAAACTGGTATGACAGGACATCTACAGGCATTGGCGCATGATCCGGCGACATACAAGCGAGTCAAGCAGCATTGTACAAGATGAAAGTTGAGGCAAAAAACACCACACATATGTCCATGCGCAGTGCTAGTCTGATAACATATGTTGGGAACTCAGGAGGCGCTGGGCAGGAGGGAATAGGCCCACGTTTGAAGTCAACTGCCGTATTAAGCTGGAGACGCGGCGGAGATGCTCTCTTGTTCAAAGCTGTGGAAGGAATCACTGCAGGGAGCGTCCAAACATCAAGAGCTGACCCGGGCGCGGTTTCCCCTGCCACCGCTCGTCCCCGTCCCGCCACCGTATGCCGCCCCCGTACCAAAAGACAGGCAGCCACGCGCCATCTGGCCTTGCTTTTGGATTCCCAGATTCATATTGGGAATCCAAACTATGCCACCTCCAGGCCCCTCTGGGTTGCCCCTGCTTCATCCCGGCTTGAGTGTTGGCGAGGACGGAGGAGGTCTGCGCTCCCAGTGATCCCAGTTGCCCTTTTCGGTTTTAATCCCCTTGTGATGGGTCCAGCATGAGGCTTTTTAAGCGGAGGGGAGCGGTCGATAGTGTTGGGATGAAGAGGAGAGAGATTCACCTGGAGTGGGCTAGGCTTATCATGTGCAATTTATATTGAAGAGCCAAAGGTCTATTTTAGTGTCCTCTAACCTAAAACATTTAGGTGAGGAGGTACTTAAAGGTATTAAATCTAGATTTTGTTGTTATAGTTACTTTTTTTGTTTTAATTATCCACTCCAAAATGAAATGTTTTAATTTTGAGTTGTATTGCAATGTTATTCATCCATTCATTGTTATTAAGATGTATTTCTTAAACTGTCATTTGTGAGCTATTGTGTTCAATTAAATTCCCTTATAGAGCAATAAAATTTCTTCAGAATATTGTCTTAGTTGAAAGTGTTTTTGATGAACATGAAGTCTACTGTATGTGTATTTTTTGTGGATTGCCATCTGATTATAAAATAAAATGTGGTTCTGACTGGTGAATAAAAAATATAAAAAATGTTGACATTTTGATGTAGGGCAGTGATATTTAGCATATTCATGCTGTTGTTGTATAGCCGTCTCGTTCCCACGTTTGTTGTCTCATAAATGTGTTTAGAGGCAGATGAAGGAGGCCGGGAACAGTGGTGGCCTTTACAGTACGTTCTGCACAACTGTGGGTGATTTCACACTCCTTTGTGTGTGTCTCTCTCCTCCTCCTCTCTGGCCATGGCCGCAGTGGGGACTCAATTCCCAAATAAGTGACGAATCAAAGTTGGACAGCACCACCGCTGAGCTCCATAAAAGAGGCAGCCGGCCCTAATGCACCATATACCAGATGGACAGTGGATGACATCTTTAGACAGCTACTTGGACACATTCATTGCAAAATATATACAATATATACTTTAAAAGAGGGTGGGTGATGTATAGCATAAAAATAATCATTTTTTGGTCAATCTTTCAATGTTTTATTCTATTTTAGGTTTTCTTTTCCAAAACGGAATAAAAATGCTGTCTTGTTTCACGAATATAAACAAGATGTATATTTATATAACAGCTCTGTTAGGTATTCCTAAAAAGTTTACACTGTGCTCCAAACCACATGCTTTTACTGACTGAGGATTCTCTGTAGAGCTCTCGACTGAAACAACCCAACCATATCACAAACTCCCAATGCTGATTACAATTCAATTAATCTCAGACCTACTTTAAAAAGGTTTGAATTCAGACAACTGATTTATTTTCTGTTGTGTAAGCAGTGTGAATTGGGGGGTAAGTGAGAAGAAACATGGAGCAAATTGTTAATCTAAAAGAACTAAAAATAGCGGTGATTCAACATAAGTTCCATTAATAAACTCTTAAGTCATAGATTGATATAATTGCAGTAAAAAAGTAAAAAATATCTACTGAAGTAAGGGAGTTTGTGATGTATGTTTGTGAAGTGGATTTTGCTTTCTACACTTAACTAATACAATGAAACAAAAAAAGAAATAGAAACAAAACAAAGCAGTCATATTGTTGGCCGAATAAGTAAATAAATATAAGTCAAGACTACTCAAGACAATTAACTATTCAGAACTCAAGTCATTTTGCAGGTTTTTACAGTGTAACAAAAATTTTTAAAGTATGCAGTGATGAGCAGGCAGGTTGTGTCAAACAGACAGATCTGATCAACAACTGCACAGAGATGAAATCAAAGTGGTAGAAGCATGTGGCGCGGGGCATCTGCTATTCTGACAAACAGAAGCTACAGCGCTGCCAGAGCTTTTCAGTCCTCCCCCACACAGCAACAGCAGCAGCAGCTACAGGCCCACTGGGAATCAAGAGAGAGTCCACAAGAGGTGGGATGGAGACTCCGGCCTGAGGGTTCCACTTTGGACTTCACGTATTATGTTGCAGAATTATCAATAATCTAAGCTAACAGGGCAGATATTTCCATTTTTTAGTGCATCGGCTTTTGGCATCAAAACCGCCAATATTTTGTTTCGGCTGACCTGCTGGCTAAAGAGTAGTAATGGGTAGAGATAACAGCACAAAACGTAATTACTCAGCTCTCTTTATAGTTATGTGGTAACAAAGGGCTGTGGCTGAGTTCGTAGTAAATGTGAATTTGGAGGAAATAATCTAAATCATCCCTATACCAGCAGAGCTTATCGGTCGAGCTCTATTTACTGTAGCACCAACGTCTTCTGTATTCATTTTTACAGTTTATACAGATTTTTATCAGTTTTTTAGAGCCTAAAAGGAAAATGTGTTTTAAAAGTTTGTTTCAGTCATTGTTTATATAAATTTGCCATATTTGTAACGTACTTTTTCATGTTTTATTGCTTATTATAGAGGCATTTTCAGTACAGTTTTAAAGATTGTTTTATTGAACAAATGAGCTATTGTGGAAATAATTTCCCTCATGAATCAGTTATGTTTAAAGGTACACTATGTAACTTTTCGGGTGGTGGGTGGAATGTCACTATTTTGGCTGGCATGTTTTAGCATTTTAGCAATGCCTTAACCTCCTTGTGATTGAGTTCTTGCCAAGCTTGAATTTTGACTGGTAAATGAAAGGATTTACATGCTTTTTTCTGTATCACAAATGTACATTATATTTTAAACAAAACATTATTGGAATGTTACAAAATAGAACCTATTTGATCACATTATAAATTACAGAAGACACAAGTAGAAGCGGCATTAAAAGTCATGGATATACTTTCTAAGCCTTGCCTTTTTAGTAATGCCCCTCTTGTACTTTTAGCTAAACATCGCCCTATTTATTCAAAGTAGTAAATCAATAGTAAAGGTCACATCAGGAATTTCTGCGTGCTGGAGACGTGCCAGTGCATCTGCTTAAATCTTGGAGCACTCTCCTTATCGGTGTAGGAAGCCAAGATCTGATAACCCACTTTAAAAACGCTCCTTTGCTTTGATTTACATCAGTAAATATTGCATTTTCGTTTAGCCAAACCGGATTCGCACAAACCTGAAATTAAACTGCACATGTAGTAGCTGGGTGTAGAGCCTGCAGTATAGACCATATCTTTTATTTATATGAGCTAACGTCATAATAAAGACACATTAAACTTATTTTTAGAAACAGTTAAAGCTGGTATTACATCTTTGGTCTTTTATACACCATAATTATTTTTCTTTTCAATTATGCCATATAGACAATGGATCAATAAAATAATTATTAAAACCTCCACTTTCAACTCATATCGTTTGGGAGAATAATACATACATGCATGTTCTAGCATGTTATTAATTTCTGGATTCAGAAAATAGTTTTACAACTTTCATGATTACTAAATAAAACATGGGTTCAAACACTAGTGAGTCACTCCTAAATCTCTCCTCATCTATGTATTTACTGTATTTACAGTATGTGTTGCTGGATGATGCATAAGAAAGACTTTACTGTGGGCATTTGTGTTTGTGACAAATAATAAATAATAATAATAAACTAAACAAAACTAAACTAAACTACTGCATTACACACAAAAGAGTCCAAAACTGCTCTGATGATGCTTTAATACAGGCTAATGTGATTTAGTGGTCCAATTTCCATCTTGTTGAGTAAGGTTTAGAGATTGAGGAACAACTTGATGTCTGCCATATCTGTACATCAAGTGTAAAGAGGAGTCAAACCTCATGGCATTGATTTTACATTTCATACTACTTCCTGCAAAGAGAGCTGTGCGCATCTGATCCTCTAATCTCCCAATGCCAGCTTTCACTCAATGTCATCTGCCAATGAGCTGCAACCAGGAGCCCATCCTGCCTCTGGCACCGCCACGGCACCCATCCGGCTAATACCCGAACCGTTGCTATAGCTACAAGGAGAGGAATCAAATTTAGGTGGCGTCCACAGCTGCGCGGTGCACCGAGGGATAGACATGGCAGTGTTCCCAGAGTGCACCTGGATGGAATCAAACAGGAAGAAGTGGAGAAGTCTAATCTGCAAGGTACAGAGGTGGCAGTCTGCCCAACACTTGTCTCAAAAGTATGTCCGGAAATAAGAAGGAAAAGCTCACATCTTATAAGGATGACTTGTAAAATGTGCAAACTGTTCTATGAGTTCAATACGAGGTTTTTCACATTAATTTAAGTGTTTTTTTTTTCTTTTTTTTTCTTTTTTTATTTTAGTCTTTGGTAACACCAGAAAAATTACATCTACATTAGTCTTCATTAAGAGTGATTCAGGCTTAGTTACTACTTAGATCAGGGTTAGGAATCAGGGTTAGTAACCAAACATTTTTTTCATTACAAATTAAGACTTTGTTAATGCTCTATTGAAGCTATTAAAAGTGCTGTCATGATCAGTATAAATGTTTGTAATAAGAATTATCTGATTACATTTTAATGAAAGGCAGTTATTTGATCATGATTTATTATAATTACATGAGAACATGCGATCCCATGAAATATTTTTGAAAACAAAAAAAAATCCATGTTAAACCCACTAAACATTGAAATTCTCTGAGGCAATGAGAAAAGTGAAAAAGAAAACGCTTCTGTAAAAGCTATAGCTGCTATTTTGAACTTTTACTTAACAAGCTTTACCAATGCTGTGATCTCTGCATGATAGTTCATTGCTTTAGAGGTTACCCTCACATGTACATAACAACACTTTTTGAACAATTGCCTTCACACGCTCTTTCCAAGACGCCGAAAAGGGAAACAAAACAAGCAATAAGGCATTAAGAGCTCCTTCACAACTGACATCCTGTATCTTTGTAATCACTGAACCGGGCTAATCGCACATTGTTAATATCACAGAGTTCACACAACTGTAACATCATCTTAACAATCACAAGGAGAAGAAAAACGATTTGAGTGCCAAAAGCTGAAGTATAGAGATCTTTGGAAGGATGCCAGGCTAACATTAACACGCACCAGTCATCAATAAGCCAAATTATATTGTTTGGTTTGAGCAAAAAACTCAATCGCATGTGCCAAGTTATGGTCAATATAGCGTGTATATGTGTAAGATCCCCGCAGATATGTATGTAACGTGGACTATTTTGGTATTGAAGGCTGGATGTGCAAACTAATTAGCAGTGGTTTCCCAGTAAAGGCCAAGATCCCTCAAGTCTTGAATTTAACTACAGAGGAAAACTCAAATTGAAACCAATCATTCAAAGTGTGTATTCGACTCTGTTCTTGGCATGTTGGCTGGGATTTCACGTTTGACTTCAAAGACGGACTTAACCGGTGGGTGCATGTGCTAATAAATGCACACATATGATTTAATTTGAAAACAAGCCAACTTTCACTGTCAGGAACAAGCTACTACGCCAACGAGGCCTATTAAACATACAGTACAATTCTACAGTGTTAAGCTGAATGAATAAAGATATCTACATAGGTATATCTATATCAATGTGAATTACCTCTGCAAAGGCAATGGACCCGTCTCACAATGTTAAAGATTTCTAGATCGTTATTCAAACCTGATAAACTTACACAAAATCAATAAAACCAAGGCAACTTTTGCTGTCAGGAGCAAACTACCAAATCAACCAGGACCTGAACGTACAGAACACTGATTAAGTAGTAAGTTTTTAGGGCACAAATATCAAAAAAATGTGTGCGCATTACCTCTGAAAAGGCATTGGATCTGTGCCGCAATGTTAAAGCTTTAAATCTCATATGATTCAAAATTAATTAGCTTACAATTCAAAATTAATACATCTTACAAAGGAATCAGTAAATAGCTTTCTTATAATGCGGTAAATTTGTGTCATGTTTGTGTTTCTTAAAATGATAAAAATCCTTGAAACCGAAATTCGTTATGATATCCTATACGCAAGAAATAAATTGCGCCCCTCCTCTGGCTCCTCCTTGTCACCACGAGCCAAAAACAGATGCCGGTGCCACCATGTTGCCAGGGAAGATGGTCAGCTGTGCCAACAGAAAATCCAGTCTCAAGCTATACTGAAGTACCTCCACTCAATTTGAAAAAAAAAAGTATCAAAATAGTTAAAATTTTCTGAACATTTGGCACACCCATCAAAAAGCCTATAACCTTCTCCTTAAGATAGAAGGTGAGCTGAAGTATACGTCCTTAGAGTGATCTTTTCAGGCTTGGAACCGGGAGTGTGTTGTTTTTGGCAAGATACGAGTTGGCAGAAGAAACCGTGGTGCCGGAGAGAAGTCTGTGGTAAAATTAGAAGCATGTACGGCATACGAACAAGTACATGTAAAATTACTTAAATATATCTAACCACATAATATTGAAACTATCCACATAAAAAATGGAAAATATGAAAAAGATTTGCCAACATTATAGTATGACATGAAACAGCAGAGTGTATTTGAATTCATATTTGGCTGGTGAAGATTCTTAGATGTTGCCCAGATTAAAGCAGGGAAGTGACTGCTAATAGGAATGTCAGATTCTCAAATATAACTGCCAAAAAGAACTTAAAATGTAACCAATGCTAAATAAAAAATATATTTTGCAGGAGGTACAAGTCAACAGTGTACAGTGAATAGAAACAATAAGTGATTAAATAAAGGGATTTTTGGCATATGTCCAATAACATTTAAAAGTGCTATGTTTGTCACAACATAAATTTGCTTTCTATTTAAGATTAGAAAGACAAAATTAACTTCAAAAGCATTATTGTGATTTAAGATTGAACTAAGCTGACAGTTGATAAAAAAAAAAAATTATCTTAAGACCAAGGCGTATAAACAACTGAAGTGATTTTAAAAGGCAAAATTAACACTAGATTAAAGTCAATATTGTTTGAAGGATTGAGACATGTTTGACACAGAATGCTGCTTGAAGGCGTATATATGAAATCAAATAGCTGCCTGCGTAGCGCCTGTGGGAACGGGCATATCTTTGGCCCTCCACACTTCTCACTCTCACGCCCCATGTGAGAGCTCATCATTAGCGAGGGGAGCGCCAACACCGTGCTTGATTGTTTTAGAGAGACTACCCCGAGGCCACGATATCGCTCAATACGGGGACTCCCAGCCTATTCCCAGTCATACGTCCACTCTCTTGTTGATCAGACTCAACAAAGGGATCATTAGTCCAGGCTTTGGTTCTCTTCTATGGGCTAATTATGAATGGGGGGCCCGGTAGTAATAACTCAAGGGTTCGAACATAGCG
>KN490505.1:87736-98619 GCA_000787155.1 Scartelaos histophorus
TGAGGTGACGTTGTTTTTCCCATCTGCCCCCCTCCCTCCTCTTGGACCACCTGCCTGAAGATCGGACCCACGTCAAATGCCACGATGGATTACGCACAAGAGAGAGAGAGGCAACCAGAAGCATATGGGATTTGATATAATGAGTGGCGTGCATTGGTCGTAAAACAAGAGAATTGCCTGGTTATGGAGCACAATGGCCCTGACTGGTAAACTGGTTAACGAATGGTAATTTCAGCAGCATCTACAGCTTAATTAACTCCATTCAGGGCAGTACAGAGGAAAACAGGTTCATACCATGTCAAGATCTGTGCACACATGCAAATGAAATGTGTAATTTATGTAGAGGCACAGATGAAACATGGATATAGGTTTTCAGTTGCCTGTATAAGCTGTATAGCCTGTATAAACGGGCTCGGTACATATACAAGTAACATTAAATGACATAAGTTTACTTTACTTTAGACCCTCTCAAAAACAAGATGGCAAATCTCAAAGGGCATTCAAATAAATAAAATAAATTTGTTGAAATAAATAAAATTTACTTACCAACATGTACTATTATCATGAATGTATTTAAAAAGTACTTGGAAAACACCTCATCTCTTCCCATAATTGGAATTGCTATAATTATAACTATACATTGAATTCTTACCAGCATTATGCCATTGTAATAGTCTGTACCATTTTGTACTATTAACTAGAGTGGTAGTAATTAATCAAATTTGAAGTAACATTTAATTTCATTTTTGATTGCCAATGATCAGCTTGGGTCTTTTAAATGGAGAGACGTACAGGAAAAAAAATTGTCTTTAAATGTGGTTTCAGAGTTCAGACTTTTGAGGATTGAGGATTTTTGGTGCAAAATATAAAAAAAATTAAAATTGTGATTGTTCTATATGAGAATTAAAGTCATATTGCCCAACCCAGCACATGCAACTGTGATTATAAATAACAGCTCCTGCTAACTACTGGTACTATTAAGAGGGTCGGCCATTTAAACTATATAATTTTTATTACCACAAACCCTGCCAGTTTCTCTACACTAATCAGCGACATTCAGTCAAAAAACAGCATGTCAGGAGAAGCATATTGATGTATGTATATGCCTAATTAAAATTTAATTTATGTCAAAGCCTGTATAAGAAACCCACAGATGTAAGTTTCCGATGACTCCTTACCTCCTATATATCGCATACATTAAGTTACTGATGGAAAAATGGCAGTAATTACACCTTAGACGTCATGCATTCAGCTGTGCCCCACTGCTTTTGTCCCACACTGATTACTGTTCTTGTATACTCTGTAATTGTTGTGAAGCCTGACATTGAGGCGATGATTGCTTCCGCCAGAAGAGGGCAGTATCCATTTTCTTTAATCACATCCTCCCCTGTAACATTTCTCCACAATCAGAAATCTCAAAAGAGAAATTTGAAAGTAAACAAATAAGTCTGAAGAGGTCAACTACTTTCCAAGACTGTGACTTCATATTTCTATTAAAAAGGTTTTGATTTATTACTGCCTTTTTATAATCAGAGATGTAAACTATGAGGGGAAGTGTCTTGTCTGTTGCCAAAGGTAATCATATGATTTATGTAGACACGGTATTGTATTATCTGAGATAGATAAACATTACTCCTAAGTACTGTATGATTAATCAATAGTTAGATACAAAGCTAAAATTATAATGAATAACAGACCATGCCATTTGGTTAACACCAAAATTATTAGATACAATTAAAAACCTATACACATTCGGGTGGCAAATTGATCCCAAACTTGGAAATTAGTTGTAAGTAAATTCTGCAGGGAGGGACTCTTATCGTTGGATGGTTGCAAAAATGCACAAATATAGTTCACAACATCGCGGTAAACTGCAAGATAGAAGACAGATCAAATTTAAGTCTTTTTCTCCTTTTAACTTCTTCCTACTTCCTCCTTCCATGAGTCGCAACACTAAAAAATGGCATATGTATTTTTTGCTTGATGCTCTTCTCCTGGTGAAACTATATTCCAATTTGAAATGTAATACAAATATAATACATTTCAATCTGTTCATACATTTAATACAATCATGATCTTAAAACTGGACTTTACATTATTCATACATTTCCAATATTTTAAGACATCACCCTGGTTCTCACAACTAGCGCATGTGAATATATTTAGATATTAGTAGTCCACTCAGGTCACTCGTTAAAATGCAAGCCTTAATTTGGGCCTCCGCACATGGACGTCCAGAGAGAAAGGAGCAGTTAATTTGAAAATAATCTAGAGTGGCACCCAGCTTTGTAAACGATGACATCATTCTCACACGGTCCCCCAAAACAGGGTTCCCAACATCAGAATGGAGTTATGAGTATCGCCTCAGGGCAACACATACTAACGCCGCTTTGTTGTCTTTAATCCCCAAAATTCCTTGGATAAAGAGTGTTTTATTTACAAACGCATCTGCCAGTGCAATGTATCCAGGCAAAGAGATGGAAAAAGTAGCCTACTCAAAATCAGTACTTCTGAGTAAATGTAGTAATAAGTATTAAATAAGTTACATGAATCAACCCTATGGTGACTTCAATGAAAGGGTATTTATCCAGAAATTACTCTTTTTGACTAAATGCTGCTACAACCCTTAACTAGAACAAGAACTACAAATTTGCATTTAGGCAAAGAATACTCCAACAACCACACCAACAGAAAATAATAATAATGCTGGGTCAAAAGTATAGAAGATACTAAATTACTCTAGCGCCATTACTATGACTTATTGTTGGTACAGATACCTCAGTTACATTTGTGATTACATGTATTACTGCCATCTTCTGCGACTATGGCAAAATTTTACTTTTATATGGGGGCAAAGGCAATATGGACAAATGCAATTATCTCAATGACAATACCATGTGTTAAAACGTGCCTGTAAATGTCTTGGAGGTACAAGTATTACACTAAGCATGAATAGACTTACCACATTGGTGCTGAAATGCCAAAATATTCAGCTGCAAGTAAAACATTTTCTTTTTAATCAGCTTTTTGTAGTCTTTTTTTATTTTAGATGATAATGATATTCTAATTTGGCAATCTCAAAAAATTAAATTGCAATATTATAGATTTTTTCCCGTATTTTCCTCCTACATTTATAAGTTATTGCCAAAAATATTCATTTTTTTCAGCAAAAGCAGCAACTTCCCATCTGTGTCAAATGTAATAATTTGGTTGTTTTCCTAAAAGATTTCTCCATATTTGTGCTCACTCATGTGTCAGTGCGGCGTGGTGAGTTCAGGCCTACCGTCTCAATAGCAGAGGAAGGGGAGTCTCGGAAACACAAGCTGGTTTTGATGTGGATTCAATGGCCTGGAATAACTGGCCCCTGAAGAGCTCTTGTGTCAAATGGTATCTGTGACAGGGAACAGAGGAGACGGATAAACATGCTGCATTTAACATGTGGACATAACACCTCTATACATCGCACCATCTGCACCAAAACAACCAAGATGGCAAACAAAATTCAAATTCAGATCAGATTCAACTGGAAAATAAAGACATCTTGTTTGGTATATTTGATATATAGTCTATGATAGTAGGTCTCAAATACCACACACCAAGTACCACCTCAGTATCGATTAGCTTATCCAAGAATCAGCTTTGGACTAAACGTACAGAAAATCAGATACCAGGACCTAGATACAATGGGATCAAGGTTGCAAACTATTCATATGATCTGGCAACCCAAAGCAAGAAGCTGCTTTCTGGTTGAATAATGGACTTGGGAAACAAAATACAAAATGTGAAGTACTTTTGCATCTATTTAATCAACTATAACTTCACAATAGTTATTTGAAATATCAACTTGATTTTAACAGGTTTTGTTCATATCTGAGTTGGATCCAGTGACGCTTGATAAATACTTCTGCTAAATTGTATACCCATGGGTTTCAGAATAATGAAAAATGACTACCATTGTCATACCAATTAACTATTGAAAACAAAATATATCTTTTGAATGGAAAAAAGTTTTCAAAATGTTCCAAATGACATATAATAACATAATATAACATATCTATAATACAAGGTTATATATATGTAAAAATTTTAATTTAAAGAAAACCAAACTGAACAGAACTGCAATATAAACAAAATCAAATGATAGCAACATAAAAAACAACACACTGCATACCACCATATGCCCGGGTACCACCAGTGCGCCCCCCCCATCTTGAGAACCACTGCTCTAGGAAAACCTTAAAATGTCTCAACTAAGAGTATCCTCCTCCTTTTCCCTTTGAATTGTCCTCTGCTTTGTAACATTTTTTTTTTACATGCTCGGGTCAAAAGTCCTGCTCAACCCAAGGCCCTCACCTACTTCCTAATGAAATCCCAGGGTCCACCGGTCGTCAAAACCTGCAGGCAATCCCCATCCAAGCTAACCAATGATTACACCTTGAGGGGGACGAACGAGCGAGGGGGCGGGTGGCTGGAGAGAAGAGTAACCTAGAAGAACCACCACTACTACAACTACTACCAACCTACACTACTACCAACCACAACCCCCCCACCCTGCAGATTGGAGGCAGGTGCACCGGCAAATCAAGCCTAATTAGCCGTACCTTCTGCTAGCGTATACCATGGCCAGATGGATCCTCGCCCTCACATGTTACCTCACATCAGATGGCGCTTGGAGGAGGGAGGAAGAGAGGCAGGGTGGAGGTGGGCGGAGGGGTAGGGTGGTGCTTTGCTGGGTGGCTCAAGGGGTAACGGAGGAAGAAGGAGGTACTCAGGAGGGCTACTCCCGCTTGTGCGTTCGGTGCATTGCTTCCCGTCTGAGGTGCCCCGGAGCGGACATCCTCTGCGCCGTGAATGCCCCCGTAACCTCGGCTCCTCCGGGCGAATGTACTGTGAGGCTTTCCAGAGACTTCAGCAGATCTGACACAGAGCAGAAGGAGATAGAAGGCATGCAGGAGGGAGAGACTGCAGGGTTGTGAGAATACAAAATGTCAAGGTTTAACTTTATTATAATACTAAGTACATGTCTAATGGTTAAAATATGATTAATAGTATGAGGTAAGAAACATGACACATTTGGCTTATAAAATAAAATATAATAATATTTAAATACGAAATGTATTTTTAAGCCAAGGATTGAAGGGAAATGTAGGTATAAATCATCTCGCCACATTTGGAGGTTTTGTTGGCCCATAATCTATGTTAAAGGTACAATAACACGGAACTTTTTCTGGTGGTGGCGAGGGGGTTCGCCAACATGGAAATATTTTAGTTTTGCCTGGAATGTTCCACGTTATGGCATTAAATCTAATCACCTCTCCTCAGATCTAATCTAATCTCTGCTTGTCTCCATGAAGATAGAGAAGTTTAAAGCCATATTGTGGAATATATATTACTAAGTACACCTGTAAAATTTTCGGTTCTATGGCCAGATCAGGAAGAGCATCAGGTGTAATATCACCCAATATTATAATAATAATAATAACAACACAATAATTTACTTTAATAGAATCTTTTTTCAGACCAATATTTAGTTTGTATTCATACCCGACAGTTTTGACAGTGTCTTCCACCGCCAGTAGAAGACTGCGGTAAAACCTGTTTAAATCAGCTGACCAAGCACGTCACAGCAACATCGTGTGATCACTCTGAGGAAGACTGCCATGAACAGTGTCAGGTATGAAAAACTAAATCTTGGTATGAAAAAATAATGTATTAAAGTATGCATTATTGTGCTTTAAAATCCTTTCCTAAATATGACTCTACATGTGATGAATAAATAAAGCTGTAACCTTCACATGTGAATGACAAGCTCTAAATCATCTCTGTCCAGTCAAGTGTGAACTCTATGCTAACTTATGGTTGTATAGCCCTCTCCCATTTGAAATACTGCCCCTATCTTAAACCAATACACATGTCAGGACTGTCCCGTGGTAGAGCTAAACATACTCAAGCAGAAGTTCAAGGCTGTGTAGCGAGGCCCTCCCTGCCCTAGTGTTTCTGCAGAATCTATGTAAAATAAGCCGGGAGCATGAAATGTCAAACTACACTACGTCCCCACAGGTAGGTGACAGCAGGCTATCATATGACCCCCCCTTGTCCTCATAGATCTCGACACTAGATATCCTACAGCTAATTGAGGCAACAGTGCAATTCATTGGTCCACGTCCCACTGTCAACACCTTTCCTCCAAGGTAGTGGCGGATTTGTTCCCATGACGCTATGGACACACGAGCGAAAAAAAAAAACTGCCAAATGAGAGAGGCCACGTGCAAATTGATGCTGTCGAGGTGATGGGAAATATTACACACGTGCTTTTCAACGCGGAGAAAGCCTGTCAGAGCTAAATGGGTTTAGGATGGTGGAATTTCCTGAGACCCCTGAAAGTGTCAAGGGTCCAATTCAAGGAAACATCTGTTAACAAAGATGCCCACTAGAGAATAGGTTCCAATATAGTTCACATTATATATTGCAAGTAGAATGAGATTTAAATGTAGGGTTTTTTTTTTATTGCATTACCGATATCCCCAAATATGAAATACAGCAGTTTGATTCTGTAGGAAACATGAATTAATGAAATCTAACCTAAAACAGGCACAATAAATAGGCCAACTAAAGTAGTCCAGACTGAGCCGTCATTATTCTATGCTGTGGAACATTTTAGACAAAGCAATAACATTTCCATGGAGATAAACAGGTGCAACAGACCCTCCACTACAAATATACGTAGTGCACCTTTAATAAATATTATAGTTATTTGTCTCAAAGATCAATAACTGAACCAGTACTTCTTCAAGTTTGAGTTCTTGTTTGGACTATACTGGAGATGCTTTAAGAGGGGGTTATTTTAGATTTAACCTCATGGAGTGGATTTTGTGTATTTTTAAAATTACCATTTAAATCAATTTTATTACTAGCACGCATTTCCCTAAATAAACGCCTAACATAAAAAATAAATATCCTATTACTACTTAACCTGTAAACCTTTTTAATACTGATCCTTTTATTTTGAAAGATGTGTCCCTATCCCTTTAAAACTATATGACACCGGGCTACATAAACTAAATGAAGCGTCCACTCCAGAAACTTATTCAGCAGAAAGTCCAAGGAGAAAGAAGTCACCGGCCTGGGAACATCGATTGAAAATTGCAATGCATTAACACCTCCAACGGCCTTTAAGTGCTTTATCCAGATAATGAGGTCAGCCACAGTTTTATGGCTGCAATAAGTGGTGTTTTGGCATGTCATAACGCCCAATGAATCAAAAGTATATATTCTTAAATTTAAAGCGGAGGTGCGTATGACTAATTTTGGGGTTTTGTCAGTCCGGGGTGGGGATAGGGAAATTCTTAAAAGAGTGTTGAATGAGGGCAGTGGTACAATGAGGACTTTGTGCAGACTTTTGTAGAGGGAGGGGGCACTGCGCTGGGAATGGACTGCTGCATTATGGGATTGAACCAAAGGAGCGGGTTTGGAAAGAGTCGAAAAGTTTTGGGCCTAAGTTCTTCCACAGATAGCAAAGTGAAAACAGACTTGCACAGAGCTATGCACTATAAAACTGCACTATGCACAAATGTACTAGTTACTATGCTTACATCAGTTTTATAAGTCCTAAATATTGAGAGATGTAAGTGTTTATCCGTGGTCAAATGTTATGGCCCTTATTGATAAACTATAAAATGTGCAGGTAGTAAGAAAATATGTATGCAATAAAAATGTGAATAAAATATGTATAGTGGAAACATATTGTTACTAGACCTAATTTAGTTAGTGGTGATACAATTACAATTTCACACCAATATTTTACTCAAGAAATTCATTTGAAAAATAATGTTTTTATCCTACAACTGCATATACAGTTTTAATTACTTTTATAATATACGACCTTAACTCCTTACCCTACCCCTAGTTACTAAGTCATAAACAATTTCTTCATTATGAATTAAGCCTTTGTTAATTCTTTATTAAGGCCAATTGAGCTGTAATTATTATAAAGTGGTACCAAATAAGAGTTTTGAAAATTCAAGTGCATATTGAAAAAACATACTCATTTAAACTATGACTACTAGAATCAGGTCAACTGAAAACGGAATCTAAATATTGCATAAAGACCGTTTTAAAAAATATTCCACTTCCATTTTGACATATTTATCAACATTTCAGTCAATCTGCTTCTGCTGGAGGTACCTCTCTTTAACTGTGAGCTAATGAAGAGGAACCCGCAACACATATGGGACTTCACTCTTCCTCCGTCTTATCCTCAGCTCCGTGGACCATATGGGAACGAGTGGATGAGAGGAACCGAAAGCTCTCTCCCTGTGGCGTCCGAGAATCAAAAAAGTCCCCCGTCTCTTGTCTTATGTGCGCTCCCCTGGGCACATAAAAGTGAAGGTTACACTGTTTAATGACGAGTTCTTTGAGTTCCATTTAGAGGCAAATCTTCATTGTTAATCCGCCGCTTGTTGCCAGGTTTTTGAAGACGCACGGTGCCATATGTTGTGCTCGATACCTTACATCTGAACCGAGGATTTCAGATTTGTCATTTTGATGTGCTTGGCGAGCAGGCAGGCTGTTATGGGTAAGCTATTTTCGTTGCATTATTAAGACAAGCAAATAATAGCCTCAAGGTAGAGCAGCGTTTAACTATAATGCATTTAACACACATGAACTGGACATGTGATTCAAGTTTCAACAAACAAATACTGATATAAACATTATATTACATTTGTTCTATCTGAAAAGATTTTTTGTCTTTTAAATTAAGCAGTACAAAAGCAGGATTTGCATGAAATTTCCTTGAAGGTGACCAGTGTTGCACGTCAGGTCTATGGGTTTGCAAGCAAGCTCACAGTAGGAATTTATGCATATCAAGTATTTTCTTTGAAATAAAAACAATAAATTCAAGATCGTAAAGTGTGAAGGTATAAAGTGCAGAATGCGACTGAAGTATAGCAGTGGGAGTTTATAAGTTTTTCTTCTTCCCACTCCCTTTCGAGCTACATTTGTCATAGTATTGTGAATATGTAGGCGCGTGTGTATGCATCAACAGCTATGTAAGAAAACAATACAAACCATACAAATAAAAATTATGTCATCTTTTATGATGTAGATGCAAATATAATGCCTCAAACTACAGTCATAAGCTTGAAATCAATCAGCCACTCAAAAAGACATTCCATCATCTGCATTGGGACGCGCATGGTGATGGTCACCTACCTAAAAGTTACACACTGCAACTGTAACTAAGCGAAAATTTTGGGTAGACTACGCCTAGTTTAAACTGGGCAATAACCGGCCTAAACAATAAAACGATTTATAGGACTAGGTCTAAACCAGGACTTCAACTGAGAATAAACCAGGACTAAACTGGGAATACATGAAAATATATTAACTAAAATAAATCAAAGGAAATAAGGTAGGATATAAACCAGAACTAAATCAGTTCTAACCAACCAGAACATGACAAAACTATATCCAAATGAAGACTGACACAAGTCTTTTCAACACCTTCAGTGCCTTCACCGGGCTTTGAGAACCACTCGTCTAAAAACACATTTACATCTCACCACGTCTGTACTCACAGAAATGGTTTAGTTGAGGCGGATCCAAAACTGCACAGGAGAGCGCTCAATCACAGGCCAACGTGAAGCCGGGTCTGGAAGTCATTAGCGCGAGTACAGACCAGGCTCAAACACTGAAAAGTACAGTAAATGTTAAGCAGGTGAGGTATTCAAAACTGTAATCAACTTAATGTGACTCCTCAGTCTTTAGGTCTATACAGTTAAATTCAATAAGGTGATTCATTTTTATAAACTTACAATGATAAGTAGGAATAGAGTAACCAAATATAAAAGTTTTTATTTGGTCTGACATCACAATTGTTTTAAGATTATGGGCTATTACAAAGTAATACGTAAAGGTGAACATAATAAATTTGCGTTTGACTAGTTTAGACTTTATCAGTTTGGTCTGGGTTTTGAACTTGTTTCAAGCTATTTTGAAATTGCTAAATTATCACTAAGTAGTAACTTGAAGTAACATTTTTGGACTTTTAGTTGAGTTATAGTTAAGGAAAGAAAAAACTTATACATACATAAATACATACTAAACTTATACATACTAAATACATAAATAACTGAAAATATGGACCTATATACCTTTTCTTTTTTGCAGAGTAGAATGTTTGACCAAATAAAATATATCATGGCTAATATTTTGTCTCTTCATTATTTTATTATGAGTTGACGTGCAAATAGTAGTAGTCCTAGTAGTAGTAGTAGTAGTAGTAGAAGCTGTAGAAGCTGTAGTGGTAGTTGTAGCAATAGTAGCAGAAGCAGCAATAGTAGTAGCAGTATTTGCAGTAGCAGTATTAGCAGTAGTAGTAGCAGTAGTAGTGGCAGTAATAGTAGCACTAACAGTAGCAGTAGTCGCAGTAGTAGTAGTGATACAATGGTGACCTAATTTAGCCTCCATGAAAACAGCACTTGTGCTTCACTGCAGCCCAGGTTTAAATGCGTTGTTTGTTTATCATAAAATTCTTGGGGTTAACCATGAAGCTTACAGATACCAGCCGAGCCTTGAACCACTCCACTCCCCATTACGGACCTTAGGCAGCTGCCCCCAACATAAACAATTATTCCAGCTCCTATTTGCACAGGTGGGAGTTCAATATGAAGGTGCCACAGTCCATACATTACCCCATTCATCACATGATTAGATTTTCATGAAGGAGATTGGCTTCTCTCATTGGTTGTCACTTCAAATAGACAAAAGCCCCTCCCGCCCGCCTCTAAACCAGCGGCCCATCTTTAGTTTGCATACCTGCCAACAGAGCTATAAAGAAATTAGCGTAATCATCAAGGCAATTAACATCAATAATTATCGAC
>JACN01131075.1:0-12781 GCA_000787155.1 Scartelaos histophorus
CCCTTGCGCAAGACATTTCATCCAACTGGTGGTCAGACGAGCTTTGAGCAACCACTGTTCCATCAGGCTGCCTCAAGGCAACAGCGACTACAGCAGCAGGTTGATGAATTAAGGAAAAGGCTGTAATCATCAGACTTATGCTCTGGTCATTTTTTGCTGTAAATCTTGAGATGGAAGACATCCTGACAGAATTACACGCCGCATAAATTTCAAACAATAAATCTGTTGTATTTTAATGAGGAAAACAGTCAAGATGAGAAAGCCTGCCTGAGCTATGTAAGACGAGTTAGAATGAACTGCGGCTAACTGCGTCTGATTGATTAGTGTGGCAACTGCAAGAAGCTGTAGTCATTTTTCTCTTTAATAAAACCATCCACTACAAATTGCCCTTGAGCAATCACCTGTTTATAAATAATAAAGCATAGCAAGTTGAGTAGTTTATAATAAGGTTCCAGGCTGCTCACACCTATCTTTCTGAAAAGGCCGATTTCCATGCCCAGCTGAGCATGAGACACCTACAGTATGAGGACAAAGAGCTGGTGGCATCAAGAAGGAGGCCCATATATAACCACCACCTTATTTTAGCGTCTACTGTTGCAGATTAATTTGCACCAATATTGAAGGGCTGTAGTTCTGCAGGTGTTTAGTTGATCAATGCATCATAATCATCCAAAATTTTGATTAGTTTAATGATGATTCTTTAAAGGTGCACGGCGCATCTTTTCTTCTTGTCACCATGGAGATGTTATTTGCTTTGCCTGGACTACAAGTTATGACATTAAATATCTAGCATTTATTAACTACGATTAACTATGTTTCTGTTGATCAAAAATACAATCATTCCTTCGGTGAATGGAGGTGACTCTCCACAGATCTGAACTGTAATGTGGTGTAGTGTAGTGCTGTTACCTTCTCGTCTCCCTCGTCATAGATAGGTTTAGTCTGTACTGTGTAACATTCCAGACAAAGCAAAAATACTTCAATGGAGACAAGCAGGTGGTGGACCGTGCACTAGAAATATTATACCTTAAGGATTTATATAAGACAACAACAGAGAGAAAAAGGTATGTCTAAAATTAGACATTTACCTGGGTCAATGACATGCAGGTTTTTTGTACTTAAACTGTTAAAATGTCATGTGGTGCGACCGTCCGCCCTGAACTCCTGATATTTAAACTTTAAACTACTCTGAATCTAATCATATTTATTTTCTTTCTTTTTTTTTGGTATATTTTCCGAAGTGTTTTGTAGGCCCAGATGAAATTTCAGCTTTCTCGAATAGATATTTCCTCTATAATATACAACCAAATATTGCCTGAGCATGTCCATTTTTTTCAAATATCAAGTTTTCATGTTTTCAAATTTCAATATCATGTTCATATTACTCAGAACTTAGATTAACATCCCAAACATGTCTCAAGTTTTCGTTTTCAAATTTCAATATCATGTTCATATTACTCAGAACTTAGATTAACATCCCAAACATGTTTTAGAAAATAAAACAATTTTTAGGTTATTTTTGGTCGCACCACATGACATTTTTTAAGATCGTAGCCAATTCATGTACATAAAAAACACTAAAAATGCTTTATATAAATGTCAAACATAGATTTCTGCAGACCTGACATTGTAAATATTAGAAAATGTTATTGACCCACACAGAAATATGTCGTTTCTTAGTACTTTTTGTGTAAATAATTGTTTTTTCACCACATTTTCAGCCGAGTAATCAATCGGCAAGGCATGTCTTTAGATTTTAGTGTTTTGTGTTACATCTTAAAATGACTGTGATGATGAATGTGTGTTTTTTGTTTTTTTTTTAACTCTAGATCCTGTTGCACCGGCGTTGCCATGGTAACCGGGGAGTGAGCTCGTGTCTCGGAGGTCTGCGTGAGCGTGAGCACCTGAAGCCCAGCGTGAACGGAGGTCTGACCCGTGAGCCAGCGCCTCGATGGAGCGCAGGGACGTGTTTTCATTAGCGCCCCCTGCCTTGTGCTGACTTAATAGATTGTCACCACACTCGAGCTGTTAATCATCTCAGGGGTCACGCGAGCAATAAAAAAAACAGGGCGGCGCTCGTGCATTTGATGATGAGGAGGAGAGGAGGAGGAGTGGAGCCTTGATAAAAAGCGCGTGAGAGATTTAAAGAGAGGGGAGGAGAGTGTCTCAGCTCTGGAAGTGGATTACATCTATTATTTAGGAGCTGCTACCCCATCACCGGAGAAGCAGAGGCAAACAAGCACCTGCAAAAAGCTTACTGGAACAGATCACAATGTAATAACTCCAATTCACAAGATGAGAAGAAGTCATGGAAATTGGATGCACACTAGAGCTAATTTGAAAAATGTTTAACTTTTCTAACAAATGTGGCAATTGTGACTAGATTTGGATAACATTTATATTTTAATAAATAGGATTCTGTTCAAAGTTAACAATTGAAAAGAATTGTCATAAACACAAATTAATACAAGAATCAAAACATATTTGTAAAGATGAGGTCTGTGCAAATATAGCAACCTTTGAAATTTGCTAAACGTGTGTATTCAAATTGATGTGATTTAAGATTAATTTTGCAGCCCAAATGCACACTGACAGCAATCTTATCAGTGTCTGGCTTTCAATGTTCACTTATGACTGTATGGCTTACAACTTTGCAGATTTAAAAGCTATTGACAGATTTTACAAGTTATACTAGTACTTATGCACACTTGTTGCTATTTCACCACCATTTTTTCTTTCAGTTTTGTGGTATAGATCAGAACACCGGACTCCACAAAGGTGGGCGGATTACTTTGAGGATGTCCTAATTTTCTAGTAAGGCAATTGTTTACAGGTCCAATAATATATAAGGCAGGGTTCTGAACATGCATGTAAAAGCATGATGCACCTTAATGAAACCAGCAGTTTCAAACATAAAAATCTTCACAAAGACAATGGGTACAGATGTAGAAATGGGCAGGAAAGATAAAGGAGTGAATAAATAAAGCTCAAATCAAAGTGAAAGGTGGATATCTTTCTTTCTATTGCATTCTCACTTTGATGTTGCAGAAGAGTGAAGACACATTTTTCTTCAAAGTCAATAAAGCCAAGATTTTCACAGTTATACTTAATCTATTCACATAAAAATACATAATACCCCTAGTGTTAAGGTTATATAGTGAATGAAAAAAACAAACATGTATTTATTTGTTGAATATATTATTTTATTTTAACATCATTGTCATAGTTGAACTTTTAAGTTTCCCTTCATTCATTTAAAATGACCACCTCTGAATGTACACAAACTGCAAACTGTCAAAAATATACAAACAAATGCAGGCTTGTGCTATAGTCTGGTCAAATGTCTAAAAACAGTGGCACTGGGAGGAGCTATATAGAAGAGAGAGAGAGAGAGAAAGAGAGAGAGAAAGAAATTAGGAGGGAGAAAGAGAGAAGACATTGAAAGTGGTAAAGACATGCACAGCATTATTGAGAGCACCAACTGTGGTGGTCCCAGTGCGTGGTCCTTGGGGTCATTGGAAAAGTCCATACATTTCATCATCGGACAGAGGCACAGACTGCCTGCCATGGAGTAGGTCAGAAACAAAAGTTGCTTGTTGATGAAACTGTTAGGCACATCTTTGTTTTTTGTGGTTTTACATTTTCTGGAAAAGTCAAGTGTCATTTTAAATGTTAATGTTCAACAAAAATAAAAATAAAACATACAGTTAAAAAAAGAGAAACAAAGCTTTTCAAAGTCTTTCTGGAATCTCTGTTTTGCCAGTGTCTGGATGTTGGCACATATTTAACAGACCGTAAGTCTTATCACATATGTGGTCACAATACGATACTTTGCAGCTGTAGGAATAATGGTAATGAGACTGAACGGTCTAATACCAATAGTAGCATCATGAACAGCCAATCAAATGCTCAGATCTTTGGGGTTCTCCTTGTAGGTTTTCTTGGGCTCCGGGAGAGTGGAGTTTGACGGACGACTGGGGTTACTCTTCAGCGTGCTGTAGTACTCTCTTACTTTGGCCGCTACAAAGTTGTCATCATCCTCTTCATCTTCTGAGTCCTCTCTCCTGAGGGGGGAGACATCACGCCCAAGGCTGCGCGCTCGGTACCGGGGCTCTGGAGAGTTCTCGCGGCTGGGGTAGAGCTCGTCTCTGTCCAGCCTGTCGGGGGATCGACCCCGGAGGAGGGAGCTGTACCTCAGGTAGGCAGAGTCGGAGTCAGGTGTGCGCACTCTGGGTAAAGTCACATCTCTGAAGGGATCCCTGGTGTTGCGGGCCATTACATCACGCATCAGGCTCTCCCCCCTGTAGGCTCGTTCCATAGAAGAGGCTCTGTTGAGGAGACTGTCCTCCCCATACAGCCGCTCCTCTCTGTTCAGGCTTGGAAGCGTTGCCTCACGGTTTAGACGGTCCAGGGCAGGGAGCTCTCGAAGCACACTGGGCTCTGAAGGTGGGGTGGGTTCAGGAGACTGTGGCAACTCCTTCAAGACCTCCCCATTGGGTTTCTCATTGTTGGGCTGCCTCTGTCGGTCTGGGGAGGCGTATCTGCGGTAGGGGTCAGGGGAGTGGCGGTGGTGTCTGGTGGGAGAGTGTCTCCTGGTGCGGTGGGGGGAGTGGTGGCGATAGGGAGAACGGTGGCGATAGGGGGAGCGGTGGCGATAGGGGGAGCGATTTGGAGAGCGATGTCTGTGGTGGCCTGAGGAATGGCCATGACGTCTGTCCGGTGAGCGGCCGCTTCTGTGGCGACCATCCAGTGTGTTCTCAGCGCTGTGGGAGCGGTGTTTGCGCTCAGGGGAGCGGTGGCGGCTGCGGTGATGCTGATCACTGCTGCTATCCTTGGTCTTCTTGAACAGCTTGATGGGGGACTTCCTCCCTTTGCTCTTCCCTGTACCGCTCTTTTTATGGGGGGATCGATGGCGATGGTTGGAGTGGTGGTGTCTTCCGGTGCCGCTGGAGTGACGGTTGGTGTCCTTCTTGCTCCTGGATGAGTGTTGGGGTTCTGGTGGGATGCTTGCCTCTGACGGTTCATTGATTGAGGGCAGGCCTCTCATTTCCGCAGCGTTTTGTAACCCTGTGGCTGCGCTGACTGCACTGATGTCGTTGCCGTCTGTAACATAGGGGAGTGGATCAAACATACATATCTAAAGTGGGGCATCTCAGAGTGCTTAAAAACTCTAATCAACTTTATTTGGTTGACTGCTCTTCAAGGCTTTTAACCTTGTATTTACAATTATCAATCAATCAGTTGCTAAGAAACCCTATTCAGCTGGTCATTATTAAGCACTCTGGGATAGGCACCCAAACCCTAATCACTCCTATCTGGTTTCACTTTCTCTGACCATGCTGAACTGCTCAAACAAGAAACTGAAAACATTAGCAATGAAAGCCATTGTGATGTCAAAGTTAATTCTTGTGTCAGTGGCAGCTTAAAGATGAGAATAAAAAGCATGGACAGAATCATGGAGCAGCCATTGATTAAAAAGAAATGCCTGTTTGGTACAAGTGGGTTATGCAGCCTAATTACACTCAGTACTTGGATGTTGGTGAGTGTTCTGACTAGCCATGCCATTTCATGCTCTCCTGACATGACACTCTAACTGTCTGAAACAACCTATAAGTATATGGTTATAAAGCCTAGTACATTGACTGTATTTCACTTCAAAATAAGCAGTAGATAGTATGAACTGTGATTGCGAATGCGACGGCAATGACAATGCACTTATGGACAAATTAATTTAAATAATTGAGAGAATAGAATGGATGACCGCACAAGACAGAGGACAACCAAGAAGAAGACAGGCTGTGTGTGGCGGACGACAGGGGAGGACAGTTACAAACCGTGGTCTGATTTTGGAGGACAGAGGCCTCCCCCAGCTTGTCATTTTTCATACATGCAGTGAGATGGGGAGCAACCATCCCTGAAGAAAGACAAGAGCCCAGCACAAAATAAAGAAGAGGAGAAAGAGAGAAAAGTACAGTTTAAATCACACTGAACCAACCTGAAGCAAGAAATGAAGAATTACTGTTTGTGTTGATTTTCAATAAAAAAGTGTTTATTGGATCATTGAATCATTCAGAACAGAGACAGTCCAAGATATTGCCCCAGTGGACCCACACACCCAGACACACGCACATGTGAACAGAAGCAGCAGAAACCCAACTGAAAAGAAGACAGTGAGACCCACAACACCAGCGTATGAAGCAGTATTACATAGCCGACAAATAAAAAAAGAATACTGGCAGGACAGTCAAAAGTCGTGCCAACTCAAAATATAAATCATGATCAAAATATACAAATACGCACAATGTGATAGTGGTGCATGTAAAGACAGCACATTCTTAGCGCAAAACAATTTACACCAATGAGCGTCTCTAGACAGACAAATGCTTTTCCACTGTAATAAAAAAGTAAAAAAAACAATGACTTGGGACTATTAAGTAAAACTGAGCAGTAATTAAAAAAAAGAAATGTTCCATAAATATTATGGAGAATAGACATAAAAATCAAATTTACAGTTAAACAATTCATGCAGCAATAGACTTTTATCCATTAATATGTGGTTTTAGTTCATGGCTCTGTACATTGAACAAAAATACTTGTAAAAATGCCTCTTTAAGTCACTGTACAAAATGTATACTTTAATCAGTTATTCTATTCCGGGATTTGGGAGGGGCAGATCCTAGAACCACAGCCGATCATTGACATTAACAGTGGGTGCAAATAAATCCAAGGATTAGTGAGTAATGTCAAGCACAATACAGTGACATTTTCTCATTTTCAGAGAGCACAGGCCCCTGCTCTGTCCGTTCTCAGCTCAAATCCTTTGAATTCAGTAGCTTACATTCACCTTCAATAAATATCATAAATATGTTTGTGACACATCTTAACCAAAAGAGTAATGCTTTAACAAGAATGTCCCATTTTACCACGGGATGCAGTGGATCAAGTTTTTCCTTAACGCTAAATAATATTAAACATTTATAACGCTTCCATCCACGAAGAATACTGACTGTACTAATCTGCCCATTCAAACCATGTAAACGGTAGTAATGTAGCACTGACATGACACCCACACCATGTAAAGTCCCAGCAAGCCCAGTGCTTTTTCTCAGTGCCTACAAGGTGACAAGAGAGAGCGAGATGAAAAAGGGCGGGGCCAGAGCAGGTGAGTGGCCCGTCCAGCTAATGCTTCCATAGAAAACAGAGGTAACAGTGACTTCCACCAGAAAGACACCCAAAGACACCCAGTCAGTTCGTTTATACGCCCACCACCGTCCACTGCAGAGTCCCCCCTACTCAGGGCGTGAAGATGGGTGAGAAGGGAATGTTTTCGTAGATAGACCCACCATATTCGGGCACAGAACCGTCTCCCCTCTTGAGCACCAGATGAACGCGCCGGCCCCCACTTTTGATGAGCTCGATGGCGCGGGCGTGCTTCATGCCTTTGGTGCTCTCGCCATTGATCTCCAGGATCTCATCGCCGACCTGAGAAAACGCAAAGCAAAATCAGATACAGGCGGAGGGTATGGGAACGAAGTATCTGTGGCGGATAGAAGCCGATAATGTGATAATGTAAGAAAAAGTGTGCAGACAGGAAGATGAGATAAAATTGTAAAATTGTGCAAAAGCAGAACATCTTCAGAATTGATAGTTTTCAGGGAAATTGCTTTGTGTTCTGTTGGGGGGGGTCAGTTACCATGGCGACACACTATTAACATGTCTGTACAGGCGAGATCACCGCAGGCGCATCGAAAGCTCAAGAAAAAACAATATAGGATTTTATTTTTTTCCAATGGAGCTTGTGATCAGTCCTGTAGACATTTGTTTGAATTCAAAACAAAAAGTGAATGTGCCTAAAGCTTGGGAATTAACATTTTTGTATTTGAATTTTTAGGTTTAACAATAGGCTTAATTCTAAACACACATGTTCATTCAAATATTCACTAGCAGATTTATTTACGAGTACTGCTCTAACAGTTTAGCAGATTATTCTAAGGCTACTAGGGGTGTGCATTGCCATGAGTCTGATGATACAATACATATCATGATATGTATGTCACAATTCGATGTATTACAAAAATATCCCGATACTAAAACATAGGATGATATATTGCAATTTATCAATAATTACTTCTATTAATGCAGTTAAGTGCACCTTCACAAGAACACAATTGTATGTAATTTATAAAAATGTTTAAATACGTCACCCATAGTGTTCGGCTCCTGATTTTTTTTGTGATTATTATTATTATTAGTTATTAAAAAATTACACCCCTAACTGCTATAGGGACTTAACATCCAGACTGTGTTAAAACAAAGCCCAGATTACAGTCTAACACACTTGAGTAACATAGTTATCTTTACTCCCCCAAGGAACGTTGACATCTCGGTATGACATCGCTTAAAGTATCCATACATATCTCCACACACTGCCTATAGTGTGTTTTCCTGTTTGTATATTAACAGATTCCAGGGGAGGTAAATCGTGTCTGGAAGCAGCTACTGTGACGGTGAGAGGGAAATGAGAGGGAGAGACAGACTGGAGGAAGAGAAAAGCTCTGCACTCCTCCTCTGCTCTTGTCTCGGTGCCTGCAGATATCTGTCAGGGCTGTCTGTGCCCAGGGGAATCCTCCCTACAGCGCGATCTTGCCCCAACACCTCTGTCTCACACAACTGCTGCTATTCATATCAGGGCTAATAAAGGCCAAGTCTGCAAACACACGCTTCCTCAAATGCTCTGCTGAAATTTAACAACCCCAAAAAGAATCCTAGTCCAAGAAACAAAAAGAACTAATTTGTTTTATCTATCATGAAAAGATCAAATCTCATAAAGGGGCTGTGTACAATAGTTTTCTTGAAGTAAAATGTGTCTTGCCCATAGATTGTACTGTATAAAAACAAGTGGACTAAGGGAGTGTGACGTCACCCATAGTGTTCGGCTCCAGTCAAATGAAGCTCGCGAGGCTAGCAGTTATTGGGGCAAATTTAGTGGAGAGTTGAGTTATTGGAGAGAGGAATTTATTTACGGACAAAATAGTAAAATAAAAACACCAGGATCATACAGAGCAGGTTAATACAAACATTTTAAGATCAAAATAACAAAAGCCACAGCAGCAGAGCAAGAGAAGATTTTTCAGTGTTAAATAATGTTTTATTTAAATGGGTTAGCTACGTCCATTCATATTTACAGTGTATATTCTTGCCCTAGATAAATTGTAAAAGCAGTTCTCAAGGTCATATGTACTGGTAAAACAACCCCAAATAGAAGTCGGCGAAATAAGAACTAATTTGTTTTATCTATCACGAAAACATCAAATGACTAAAGGAGCTGTACACAATCTTTTTCAGAAATACTGTATTGTCAAAGCAGCTCTTAAGGTAAAATGAAAATGGTGTGTGCTTTCTGTATTCAATTATATAATCAACTTTATCTTACTCAAACCACAAAATCAGGCTGATGACAGGAAATCTCAGCTCTGGCCTCTGAAAGTTGTGAAAAGCTCTTATAAACTCGTTGTGGTAAATAATTAGGATGGTAGGCATGCATTGCAAAAACATTTAAATCATGTAGTCATTTTCTAAAGACATCAGGAACAGCGCTAAGTTTAAACATTGCAAAATTACAGAGGAAAGAAGTTCAGATGTGAGCAGTTCATCAAACAAAAGGTTAAATCTAGCAGCAATCAAATCAATTAATTCAAAAGGCATATCTGGAGTCTGTTCTCATGCCTGTATGCGCTGTATAAAGTGATTGCCCGAGCCTGAATGCAGTGTGTTTATAGCTAGCCAAGCAGATCTAACAGTAATTGGAGGGTACATTATGCATAAGCAATTATCTTGATAGATTTTTTCCCTCTGCATCGCAAAAGGCTATGTGCCTCTCATCAGCCGCTCACGATCATCTGCCAGGGGCCACTAGTGTACCTGAGAGCTCCATATTATTTTATTAACTACAAAATAAGGCAATAGGTCGAACTAATGACAGATATTGTTGATTCAGTCTTCTTTGTAGTTGTTATTTGGAGGTAAGCATTCAAACCTGGAGGGGCATGAAATTAAACATTTTCTTTTCTAGTTTTTATGGATTATTGTAAAGCTATGGGCACGCAAAATCAAAATCAAAATAACTCAACATGTCACCTTATGTTCACGTCTACATACAGTCTGTAGACAGTTTTGTATAAAGATCCCTACAATCCAGTATTCATGGGTTTCAGCTTCATGGTTTCAGAATAATCAAAATTTAAGACAGTTAACATGGTAATTGACAACTAAAAACAAAAGATATATCTCTGGGAAAGAAAAACGTCCTAAAAGTGTTGCATGTATATACTGAATACAGATATAATATTTTGTTATTTGCTATGGCAGTGGTGTTTTTATCATTCTGAAACCCACAGGGCCCAAGAATCAATCAATCAATACTTGCTAAGAAGATAACTCATAGTGAATATTGAATGAACACATCGTTGTCCTTGTGGTCCATACCCTCATCTTGCCGTTGCGGACAGCTGCCCCCTCCTCTGCTAGCCTCAGCACGTACAGGTCCATGTTGTATTCTCTGCCTCCTCTCAGACTGAAGCCGAAACCTTTGTTGTCCCGCTCCAGGTCCACCGAGTAGAACTCCCCATCCTGGCGCACACAAACGCACAAGAGCAGCAGGGTAAAGTGTGAGGTCAACATCTCTATAGTGTAAAACTGAGCAAGAGGACAAATCAGATTTCTCTAGTAAAATCTGATGTTTATGATGATAGACAAGATAGTCACAAAATACAAAACCTGTATTTAAAGTTAAGAGTTAATCCAGGCATGTCCAGTGGCTGGGGGTCAAATGAGGCCCTCAAACCAATTTTTCTTGGCCCTCATGTTTCCAGGTAAATTGGCTCATATTACCTTAACATTACTTTTTTGAAGGTTGAAAGTTTTTGAAAATGTACCTTGACAAAGACAATACAATGTTTTTTTTTCTGTTTAGGATCTAACTATAAATAAAGGTCTGGTGACTCATTTGGAGAAACTGAGATTGCAGATGTGTTGTGGTTTATACTTAATCTCTGTAATTACAGGCCCTATCCACATGAAACAAAAACTGTCACCAAGTATTTGTTCAGTCTATTTATTAAATTATTTATTCTGTCTCGGTGAGAATTAATAAACAAATGTGGACTTGTTGTGCCATTATTCAACCCCAAAGACGTGAGGGATGTTAGGACTGTAAGGTGTAAGATTAATATGGCAAGTTTGTGGAACCTATCCCTAATAAATAATTATACGGTACAACATTTGTGGAGCTGCAATATCTCCTTAGATTTTTTACTTCCTTGCTAAAACTATTATCTAAAAAACAAAAAAACAAAAGAACAAAGGGCACAAGGACTCAATTAACTGACTGCATTGCCAAGTGACGCAACATGAACTGGGTATAAAACAACAGACAACTTTAAAATGTAGCTTTAAATTTTAATAGACAACAAGGTGACCTCAAAAGCCAAACAGCAACAGCTACAATTAATTGAAAGCCAAGAACTCAGTTAAGTTTACATGATATGAGGAACTCTGTGAATCTCCCATACATCTCTATAGGCCCCTACTCTCTATCTGAAATCATGGCATGAACAATTTCTATAGCGTGAACATAAAGATGATAAAGATACAGGGGAAACCAGGCAGACCACTACAGCAAGGGCACTTTAGCGATTCAGATTCTACCGTTGTGTCCTTTAAAGAGATTTCACAACTAGGGGACGAATGCCACCTTGGGGAAAGTCACCCGCCTTTAATCGTGGTACCACACTCTCCCAGACTTGCAGATGCCCGGGTGGAGAGACGGTGAATTATTTATGCCTCAGGTTAGAAGTGGACAGAGACAGGGGACGGACGGAGAGAAAAGGGGGGGGAGAGAGACAGGAGGAGCCAGGGCAGCTAAAGGACAAGCAAACAGCTCCAGCTACTCCTGTCCTCGCGTCTCTCCCTAATCTGCTCTGCTTTTGGATCAATGCTATCAGGGAACGCCATCTCTACCACAGCAGATTAATGCGCCGGCCAATGCACTGGACTGAGGGGCTACTCTGAAAGAAAACAGACTTCCCATAATGCACTGATCCCGATAAGGCCAGCAGGTAGCGGTGCGAGGAAATAAATAAGAACAAGCTTTGTCCTTGGCCAGCTGGGTGGGCAGAGGGGTGAATGAAGAGTGTATGGGCGGAGAAAAATATAATGAAACAATAATGGGGTTTACAAAGCGCTAGCCTCACCTGTGAGACTTGAGTCGGAGGTTGTGGAGGCGGGGCTTGCGGTGCTTTGAACTCAAACGATTCTTGTTTTGGTTTGGTGTTGGTCCTACAAAGAGGAGAGACAAAATAAAAAGCATTTAGGGAGTTTATAGAAGAAAAGCATGCCTATAAATGATCAAGGCCACATGGGGATGGCTAGTTAGCATAATAAATAACTTTATGACTTCTTGTAAAAAAGATTATTGGAAATCTTAGTCACATTAAAATTTATAGCTAGGCATAAACTTCTAAACAATGTGCAAATGCAGTATTTTTCTAGTCTGTTACTATGGCGAATCCAGTGTTTATTACTATCCAATACATGTTTCAAATGGTTTGTGCACAAAATATGGAAGCAATCATTTGCTACACAAGGTTTGTGCATATTATTTTGGGCATATTATAATTTGTGCATATTATTTTGTAAAAATCTTTCTGACAGAACCACTAACACCTACAGATGCAACAGAGTCTGAATAAGGTAGAAAAGTGTAATAATAATAATAATAATA
>JACN01131099.1:0-14770 GCA_000787155.1 Scartelaos histophorus
GTATGTAAGAGTGTGTTTGTATGTGAGAGTGTTTGTATTTGATCATCTGTTTGTATGTGAGTGTGTTTGTACGTGAGAGTGTGTTTGTATGTGAGTGTGTTTGTATGTGAGAGTGTGTTTGTATGTGAGTGTGTTTGTATATGAGAGTGTGTTTGTATGTGAGAGTGTGTTTGTATGTGAGAGTGTGTTTGTATGTGAGTGTGTATTTGTATGTGAGCGTGTTTTTGTATGTGAGATTGCGTTCATATGTGAGTGTGTGTTTGTATCTGAGTGTATGTTTTTATGTGAGTGTGTGTTTGTATGTGAGCATGTATTTGTATGTGAGCGTGTATTTGTATGTGAGAGTGTGTTTGAATAAATCCATTTTGTATTTTTTCTTGTGTTTCAGACTATTTTAAAACTATTTGGCTGTGCTATTGTGTGCATTGTGTCACCATGGAAACCTCTGGACATTGTGCCAGACATATGCAGCGAAACTTGCGAAGCTTGATCAAGTATCAGTACTGACTATTGTCTACTGCATTGTGCTGGGAGCATAGTCTTGGGGTCCTACTTCAGATCTTGTGCTTGGTTCATCATCAGAAGTACCTAGTATGTATATTTTATAGTATATAATGTTGAATTTGAAATATAATCCTTGCATATTTTGGTATAAGCGCCTTTGAGCTTCTGGTTGTGATGCTTTAAATATGCAAGTACAGTTGTTGCATCCAATTTATTCACCATAGAATTTCTGAATAATTCTCAGCAGTATTTTTTATGTTCATCAAACTGCTACTGAAGTTTCTGGGAGTAATTTGGGACTTTGGTTGTGCTCTTTAATAAAACAGTCCACAGCTCTGACTTAGCTCTCCAAATATAAAACCCCTATCACTTCTCATTTAACTTGTCCTGAATATTTCATGACACTGTGCTTTGTTCTTTGAGGAAAAAATCCAATGGAAATGTTTGGTTTAGTTAAACTACTTTAAACGCTAAAAAGTAAAACAAAAAAGTGCTCTAAAATCTTTGAATACATCAGTTCAATTAAAGAACTGTCGATACTTTACTGTAATTATAATGTCGTTTTTAAGATAAAAAATATGAACAGTTTTTATTACACCCAGCACAACCCATAGAAATACAGCACCATACATTTTATCATTGTTTTTTCAGTCAATGTTTTATGTAAATGTGTCCAAACGCCTTTTTCTTCTTCCTTCACCGCATATTTTTCCTGTTCTCGTGACCTTAAAAGCTTATTAAGAAGATTGAAACAGTAATGACGCATGTGGGCAGCTATACTGTGTTGCCCATGTTTTCAGTATTGCTTTGTGTTTGGTGCATAAAAACTGCTGAAAATAATTAGTGAGTCAAGAATGTAGAACTGTTATGACTAATTGCAGGTCCAATATTTTGCTAATATTATGTTTAATGAGAATCTTTGATCTTTCAATCTTTTGTCTCTTTGCAAACACTATTAGTACTGAGAAAGGGTGCAGATTTTTCTCAGAATCAATAAGTGAAGCATAATACTCTTACTAATCTCCAGTAAAATAAGTTATATATTTTGTTACTTTTTATTTGAGAGGAGATGTCTTCTTACACCGTCCTAAGTGATGAGGATCCTAACAAAATAAGAGACCAGCCAGTCAAGCTAAAACAATAGCATATATATATTTTATTTTGTGTTTCTTTCATTTGTTACACTGCAAAAAATAAAATCTTAAATGAGACAATAAGTTAATAAATACTTTAAGTAGCAGGTTTGTATTTTAGCACATTTTGACTGCCTTTCAAGAGAATTTTGTATATTATTTGCTATTTATCATTATTAGCATTTTTCTTATCATTTTAAGTGAGAAAATGATAGACATGTTATGTTTTTTCTATTGGCAAATCTTGTCTCCATGGAAATGTTATTGCTTTGAATGTTCCACAGTCTTGATTAAACCTATTTATCACAAAGGAGATGTGCAAATTACAGCATTACGCTACATTACAGTTCAGATCTGTGCAGAGTTGCCCCATTCCCAGAACAAAACTATTGTATTTTTGCGCAATAGAAACATCTGTAATGAATAAATGCTAGATGGGTATGTTTAATGTCATACCATGGAACATTTCAGGTATAGAATTGGCCGCCAGAAAAAGTCACACGTTGCACCTTTAAGAAAAAATACTCAAATCAAGATCAATTCAAGCACTTATTAACTTATTGTCTTAGATTTTTTTGTCCCCCTGTGTAAACCTAACCTCAAACTGCTTCCCGCCGCACACGCCGAGCTAATATCAGCACCATCAGGGCCCCGAACAGCTTAATTTGGAAAGCTCCTCGTGCTCTACAGCTCTACAGCTCTACAGCGGTGAGGTGCGGAGACAATTAGAGCAGAGCACTGTGCGTTCCACACGGGCGAGGACAAACACACAGCGCACACAACACCATGCAAATGAGTCCAATTAACGGCGATATCACTGGAGCTCCTGCCTCTCCAGCAATCAAGGAAGCCCAACCTAATGGATTTTGTCTGAGCTCGGAACAGAGTGTGCAAATACGAGCAAGAGCACTTACCAAGCACTTTATACCATGGGCATTTACATAAAAAGTCTGTCTCTACATAATTGTTTGCTTCTGGTCATAAGAAATGTAATTCTTTTCTTTTCTAATTCTACTATTCTGGTGAACTGTTTCATTTTGTGGGACTGTCTAAACTGATTTGGAGGTGTTTAGACTTTTTTGATTCAACAGTGAAATTATTTGGACACAGTAGCTCACACATCACAATATAGTATAATAATAAAGAGCATAGTTATAAGGGTAGTATATGTAATGTAGTAAAGTATATGTACAGTTAAAATGTTAAAAAGCCCATATTGTGTTATTTTCTGATCTGTGAGTATGTATGTATGTAGTAAAAATAGCAAAAGAAATGTATCTGTACAGTTAAAATGTTAAAAAGCCCTTATTGTGTTATTTTCTGATCTGTGTTATAATGTTGTTTCCTCATCACAAACAGACCAATCACTGCATAGAAAACAGAAAACACCCCGTTCTACCTTGTGATGTCATGTGGTAATACAGGAAGTGCTCCACTGAGTGTTTAAATGCCATAAATTTTCACTAGAATTGTAGCCAAACTCTACTGTACTAAAGGTAAAAGGAGCTGTTAACTTGAAAACTACCACTTCATGACATCACAAAATGGAACAGACTATTTTGAGCTATGGAGATTCAAACAGACTAATAATAAGGGGTAACTCAAACATGTGAGAATGAGAAATAAAAACTCCGGGTATGTTTTTGGTAACATTTTAACACGGCTTAAAGCTCATCAGAGTCAATTTGTGTAATATATGACCTTTAAAATATAGTAATAGTCCTACAAATATACTTCAGCTGTATGTATGAGATTATAAGTTAAAACAGTGCCTTCTAGACTAAATAATGATTGACAGGACATAGGGTTATCTATTATATAAGGGTGAGTTGCAGTTGTAGGGAGTATGGTCTGAAAAAACTGAAAACAAATTTAGTTCATTTCTATATTTTGCATTGGTCCAAATATATTCCTCTCTTTGTCTTCCCATTTGTTCACTGTGAAGAGTCTATAAGCAAGTTTCACAGTTTTCAGAGGTTGCAGGAGAGTTTTGCTGCAATGCAAATAACAACTAGCATGCTAACACTGCACAAGCCTCACTTCCTAGGGTCAACCAAAAATATCTGTGGAAAAAACAACTGTAAGCAACTATTTATTTTATTTAGTTAGTTATTTTTGTTTAGTTAAAGGCGCACAGTGTTAGTTTTTTGGTTGGGGGTCCGTCACACGTCATGCCTCTCCACAGATCTGACCTGTAACTTGGTCTGGTTTGGTCTCCATGAAGATAGAAAGGTTTAATACCGTACTGTGAAACATTTCAGACAAAGCAAAAACATCTCCATGAAGGCAAGCGTTTGACGGACCCTGTTCCTGAAAAGTTACACAATGCACCTTAAAAATGTAGTACAACTATTTTGAATGTTTAAATGCACTCGAGTAGTTTTGAGTGAGATGGCCTTACTAGATGAATAACTGGTCTAGACATTTTATCTTCAGTGATGTTTTGAATTTGAAGATTTGTCAAGAACGACTGGCAAATGTGAAGCCAGTTGCTTTTTGACAGAGATACTGTCTATTTCTCTGTCAGACTATACTTTTGAAAAATAAATTAAACTTTCGGCCAACTCTGGCAAAGTGAATTTTGTTGTTAAATTTGTTGTGAGCGACTAGTCCCTTTTCAATTTACCTCAATTTTCTTCAGTTTTCTTCAATTTTCTTCAATTTTCAAGTGGTAAGTGACAACTGACAACTATCAGCCTAGTGATGCAGCAAACAACAAGGACTTGTATTCAGTGAAATCTGAAAATTTATTGAATTGACCCATATATTTCAGCTTGATTTTAATTGCCATTTTCTACAGCCTAACCAGGGTAACGAATCGGTGACAGGTTAAACACTGGGAATAAGCAGTGATACAATACACCAACCATCTTTTGTCATAATCAAAAGAAGAATTAAATACAACTTTACAAAGTCAACCCCATCCCTTCTTTGAATGACGACCCAACTGTTAAAAACTTCAACATATATAGAGATGGTAGAAACAAAAACTGATTGTATTAGACCAGAATGGTCGCCAAGATTAATACAAGTATTTTAAGATCAAAATGACGAAGCTCACTGCAGGAGTTACTAAGAGAGGAGTGACACTTTTCCAATGTAAAGTCAACTGGAGCCAGAGTCAGTGGAGCAGGAAGCGCCCCCATGTTTCTTCCTATTTGAAACGCAGCGCCTGGTGAAAGTCTATTTATATTTATATATCCTATATCTATATATGCTTCAAACAGAAAACACAGCAAAAAGTGAAGTGTTAAAATTGACTCTCACTCAGTCAGTTTATATGAGTCCAGTCTGTTTTGGTTATTTTAACATTTTCAGAAATGTTAATTAAGTAACACTGAGCCAAAGTTTCTTTTTAACCCCAAAATCAAGAGTTATATTAACGCTTTGAGAGTAAATGGATAACACTTTGTAGGGTTATCCTGATTTAGCTGAACGAGCTAATTTATTTATTTTTTTACACTTTATTTTAATTAATTTAAGATGAAATTGCATACAAAACTGTTTCAAACTGATATTCAAAAGTTTGAAGTGGTGGGTGGGAGGTGCCAAATTAACACTAAGGGAAGTTGAATTAACTTCAGCTGGCAAATAACCCCAACCCGAATCCCTGTTTAACTTTCAAATAGTTAAAATAACACTTTTTTTTCTTAAAAACAACTCTCAAAGATTTAACCCCCCAGTTTTTACGGTAAAGAAGCATTAACTTGTCATGTACTTTTTTGCCTGTATATTTCTGCATTTTGTGAATTATAACTGTCCATTCACATGCAAGATTTAAACATCCGCCAATACCATTCAAATCTACACATTTCTATGGTATTATCATAATGTACTTTTAAATATTATCATTGGGATAATCTAGACATCAAATAAAACAAAAATAAAGACTTCTTGTCGATATGGCCCACCTGTGAACATCAGTCAGGTCAGTGTAGTGGAAATGCCCACAGGTTATTCCTTGGAAAATCCGAGTGAAAGTACATCAAAAATACACCATGAATGGAGCATTAGGGTCAGAAATGTGAGGATTGCACCAACAGGGGGCAGAGGACTGTTCTATATGTGTTTTTATGGCAGTTAGAGACGCGCATTCATGAAGCTTTTGAAGTCGGTTATAAAACTGAACCTATAGAGTCTTGTCTTATCCTCTGCAGCCGAATAAAAAGGAGCAGTAGTGTGATACAGATAAATAATTGAAAGCAATGCAGTGTTGGAGAGTGGCTGTTTGCTAGAGGATGCTTTTCCCTTCTTGTGTGTACAAACATTTGTGCATACCACTTTGTAGCATTGTATTCTGCTATATACTTATAATCTACAGCACCCGCGGATCGTTATGTTATAATTTGCTCATTAAAAATCGCAATATTCATCTAAAATGACCTGAAGTCCACTTACGTCCGCTTTAGAGAATGGCGGCGCCCAATGAGAGCACATCACATCAGAGTCAGCTCCTCACGACATACCGAGTAGCAGATTTTATTTCATTTGCAGTTAAATTACTACATGACGCTGCCAAATCCTGCATGTCTCACTGATTAACAAAATAAAGTTTGAGAGCGGAGTAAGTACAGAGCAGTGGGCGTATGGTGGTGGCGGTGAAAACTGGAGTTCATCGGCAATATGGCATCTTAAAATAAGTGATTAAAGATTACTCAAACATGCATGACTCATTCCAAAGGCAACTGAGATGAATGAGAAATGAGAAAACAATATGAACATGGTTAAAAGTCAATTTCACATAATAGTTCTGCTTTAACAGAGCCTTTTTTGAAAGTAAACTTCAAATACGTGCCTAAAAAGGAGATGAAAATCCAGCTAAAGTCCTTATTCTATTTAACCTGCACTTGCTGGTACTCTTGTGTCAGCACAAAGTGACTATTATGAGATAAAATGAAGCATTGCTCTAGTAGCTTTTCATCTAAAGGGCTCATATCACCGTATTTTCTTATTTATTTCTGTTATTTTTTTAACCCAAACGTACCTGGAGTTGTGTTTTGTTTCATTCACACACAAACTCTGTATATTTAAGCTGTTTTTCTCTCAAAAAACACAATTCCAGGTATGTTTTTCAGAATCCGTTTCATGACATATCCATTTTATTGATCCCATCATTTATTCACTTGTGTTTTTCGTTCATTGTTATTTCTTAATTCTATAACCTCAGGCCTGTGCTACATCTCTCATTCCTCACTGGCCAATATTTGAGCTTGTTCCATCGCAGCTGAGTCAAATACATTATTGTTCTCTGTATTGTGCAATCCGGCTGATGTAGAAGTCATTTTGGAAATTAAACAAATCTTTTTCATTTCTCCTCACCTCAGTGGTCATATTAAAGGAGACGTATTATACAATTTTCAAGGGCTTTTAACCACGTTCTAATGGTTTTTCTTTTCTCATTTAGCCACTCAAAGTTGGATTTAGTCAGAGTGATTCATGCATGTTTCATTAATCTGTCCTCTCCTACATTCCAGACACTATTGCTTCGAAAATTCACATTTATCCATACACCCCTACACACCGCAGCTCTGAACTTACACATAGTTGATACATGTGGGTTTCAATGGCATCACACAAGCATTTTGACGAGAATTGAAAGATAAAACAACCGCTACAGTGACATACCACAGAAGTTGAGATAGATTGTCAATATGAAGATTTATTTTTGGCGTATTAGGTAGCCCTGGTGCTAAGAGTTACCTGTGTCCCTGTGTAATCCACTACATAAATCATACGTTTTATGTCATTTAGTTTGAAGTAGACGGTGACATTTCTCTTAGCGTGTCCATTTATCCATTTTGTCCTGAAGGCGATCATTTCTGTTTATCTGTCCAGGAAGAGTTATCGTTTCTGAGAACTGCACTGAGGGACATCATCATCAGGGCAAACTTCCAAAGCCCAACAGCAGTGCACAATGAAAGCTGTAAGATCTGCTGCAAAGAGAAGAGACATTAGTAAAGACATTACATCTAATGCTCCAGTTCACTCCTATCTTTGGCCCGCCTTGTTTTGCTGTAGTCTCTAATGCATTCTGGGTCTGTGTGCCTGTTTGTTTTTTATCCATAATGAAGCCAATTTACAGGTAATTGCCTCCCTCTCGGTGTGGCTGATTCGTCCAGCGCGTGGTAATGACAGTGCAGTGCGTGGAGTGATAAAACACACAGCAATAAGTTGTCATAAAGTGACTCAAAGGTTCAAAGCAAAACTACTCTCATGAGAGCACATGGCACAGACACACACAGAGACGCACAAATATGCTCACAGAGGCAGACACACACAGAGGCAGACATGTTTTTCAATTATTCATTTGCTACGCTCTGGATCGAGGCAATGACTTGCAGCACATTCCCAGTGACACATCTTTTAATTTACATGTAAATAGGACAATTATCATGATTATGCTCAAAGATTATTTTCTGCAAAAGGGCAGTGCGTGTTTTTCTCTTATTTATTTCCAATGAGAGAAAATGAGAGAAGCAGGTGACACTACCAGCCCAAATGAAAGGTCAGATCTGTGGAGAGGCAAGCCCACAAGCCCCGATTTCAGACAATAGAATACAGCAGATGGCACAAGGACGGGCATATGGGCCGGAGCCTCTGGGCACCGAGGAGTGAAACAGAGACAGCTCAAATGAAACTCAGCATGGTGGTGTCATCTGCTTGTCTTCATTGTGTTAGGTGTTTTTGTAGCTCAAGAATACCTCGAAAAACACACTCTTGCTATGAGCAGACTCGCCTCTCCTCAGATCTGACATGTAACCAGGCATGGAGGTATCGACGCTTCATTGAGTTAGTTTAACGCCATCGTAAACCTTCCACCAGAAATGTTACATACCGTATTTTTCGGACTATAAGGCGCATCTAAAATCATGACATTTTCTCAAAAAATCAACAGTGGCCTTATAATCCAGTGGCCTTATGTATGACCTTTGGTTGTGTTTAACCTCCAACCGATTTGATGTTGTCCACATTAGTCTAATAAGGGATTACTGGGCGAGTCAGGAGGAGTAATATGTTGGCCACATATAGGGCGACTGTGCAACATACCGGTAGTTCTGCCGTGTGCTGGACAAGGACCCAAAATGCACCTGTTAAGAGACATGCACCATGCAGATTTCAGGTTTTGTATTTTAGTGTTAAAACTGAACAATGCTGAGAGGGATCCGGGCATGTTTGATGCCCAAATCACCAACTGTTAAACTTGTATTTTTGTGTTAGCTACAACTGAGAGTTATTGTAAATGACCTGAATAAAGTTCCATTTATCCGACACGCGTTTTGTTTCTCTTATTGTGCCTTATAATCCGATGCTCCTTATGTGTGGACAATGACACAACTGACAATATTATTTGATACTGCGTCTTATAATCCGGTGCACTTTATAGCCCCAAAAATTGTAAAAATTGTAAATTGTTTCCAGATTTTTCATCCATTCTACTAATACCAACTTTATTCACGTTTATTCCATGGTTTTCAGTTTGCTTCAAATTTAGCACTGTTACCATAGCGATTAACAATGCAAAAAGAAAAAAAATAAACTTTCCCCTCTTACTCATCTTTTGAACTGTCCTCAAAAGTCCTTGTAACGCCGACTATAAACAGCAAACTGAAACTCACGAATACTCCACCTCCATATGTACAGTATTTTTCCCTCATTGTCGTGCGTATATTTATATCTGCACGGACCACCTGCTATCTAGCCGGCGCGTGGGCGGTTGAGCTTTCCGGGGTGCGTCTCCAAACTGGCACTGGGGGTCTGTCAGCCGAACAGTGTGCTATTTCACCCTGTACATTCACAGGCCCTGCTCCTTTCATTACAGAAGGTCAGAGCTAATTTGGGCCATTCTGTTTTGGAAGCCGGGGCTAAAAGGGCGGAGATGGCGGGGATTTAGCCGCGGTGGTGGGCTGAGTACAGGGCTGCTCCGACAGATAAGGCGGCTAAAACAAAACAGCTCTACACGTGCTAATGCTAAGTTAAAGCTCACCCTGTATCGACGAATGCTACTGCCTCGAGCTTCATCCCTTAAAAGACCCATTTACGCCATTTTCTGATCTATGTTATAAAGTTGCTTCTTCATCACAAATACTAGTACACTTGAAGTTGCGTTTTGTTTCATTCATGCATATTTAACACACAAATCTAGCACAAATCTCTCAAACACTCATTATTTGGTAATACAGGAAGTGCTCCATTGTGTTTTTAGATTCCATACACCTTCAGTAGAATCATTTGGACAAATTCAGCCCTGGAATTTCCAATCTCGCCTGAACTAAATCCAATCCATCTTATTTCTATGGCACATTTGCACAAACAGTTTCCAAATATAATGTAAGAACAGCAATAATAAAATAATAATAAAATAAACACACAGATTTAATCATACTAGTCTTAAAAAAATAAAACCAGTAAAAGTAAGCAAATAAATAGCAATAAATAAAAACAATAAAATAACGTGGTGTTAAAAGCCAGAGAATAAAAATGGGTTTTAATTTGAAAACTACCACTTCATGACATCACAAGGTGGAACAGAGCATTTTGAGCTTTGGAGATGTGGACAGACTAATATTAAAGGATAACTCAAGTGTATGTGAATGAAGTAAAACACAACTCCAGGTATATTTTTAGGGAGAAAACAACATTCTAACATGGCGTAAAGATCACAGGAGTCGATTTTGTGTAGTAGACGCCCTCGTGGGTCAGTGGAGATGCTATTGATTCACCCAGAATGTCCAAAACTATGGGCTATTACACAAAATTGGAAGATGCTTGGAAACATGTGGATGATGACTTCCTTTGGGCTTTGTTGGCGATCACGACCCAAACAAAATCTGGAAAAACTGAGAAAATGATCCAGTTTTCTTCATCTAGATGCCATCGTATCGTATTCTTTCTTCCTTTTATACGTTGCCTATTCATTTGTGTATTCTAATTTGTCTAACTTAATTAAAAAAAAAGAAAGATGTCATTGTAGCTTCATCCGCATGTTTCCAATCGTCTTCCTGTAAGTGTGAATAGAGCCTGTAGCGTCCAGTTTGTGTAGCTCCATGGAGATAAGTTACAGTTCACGTCTGTGGAAAGGCTAGCCCACTTACACTCAGAATATGCATGTTTTTTGAAGCATTTTGGAGCTATAAAGCCATAAGTCATGTCAAACTGTGGAATGTTCCTTGCAAAGCGACGACATCTCCACGGAGACAAACATATAGCAGATCCTCCACCAGAAAAATTACGACCTGAGATGTGAGGAAGGGAACCAACCGTACTGACTTGTCTATTTAACCAGCTTGATTAAGTGTTGGCATATTATCGCAAAGCACTGGGAATTAAATCTATGGTGTCATAAGTTGTAAATATGCCTCAAATGAGTTGTATACAAGCTGCGAGGTAACGGAGAAGAATAATGACTTCAATATCTTTTACTTTACCGGGCGCCGCTCACAAAATATACTGCTTAACAAACGACGGGGACTTGTGGCTGAAATTCTAGCTCTTGTAACTTCAAATTTTGAGATTATTGTTTAATTTAAAGGTGCATTGTGTAACTTTTCTATATGAACTTCAACATTACCCTGATGTTTGGACATTACAGAAATCCCAATGTGGGGTTGAAAAAGGAGAATCTTGTGATAGAATTAGACCCAATTGCAACGTTATTTCAGGTTTATTCTTTATTTAGGCAAATTAAAATCACAAATTCAAACAAATGAACACATAATTAAGCATAGCACAATTGAGAAGTCATATTTTGAGCAGTTTTGAGCCTGGATTTAAACATGTGTTGAAAAAGGAGAATCTTGTCATAGAATTAGACCCAATTGCGATGTTATTTCAGGTTTATGCTTTATTTAGGTAAATTAAAATCACAAATTCAAACAAATTAACACATAATTAAGCATAGTACAATTGAGAAGTCATATGCACAGCCAAACAGAGCAGTTTTGAGCCTGGATTTAAACATTATCTTTGTCACAGGCTGCTGGAAATGTGCTGGTTAAATCAATTTTGTGTTTTGTCTTGAGCTCCCAGACAATCTTAGAACTTTTTGGACTGTTTGCTAATGCGTGTGAAACATGTAGAATACCTCCAGCGTGATGTCACCGGGGGTATTCAATGTATTTTTAACAAAACTCTCAGTATTTGTCGCGCCAGATAGTCGATGTTTTAATGGCATTTTCAGAGTTTTCACTATAAAACCGCTACAACCTCTATTTCTAATGTCAGTAAAAGTGTTGAGAATGCATTAATCTATGGATTTTTATCTTAAGTCAATATATCTGCAAAGCTTTGGGGGGATTTGTGGGATTCGTTTTCATTTTCCCTCAGTTCCAGAGTAATGTTTTCACAGGTTTTATTGATTGATTTCCATTTCTCTCTTTCTCCTCTTGTCTGGTGCATGTTTACTGTGATTAGATGACTTGGTTAGTTTAGTATTTTGTTTTTATTTAACTGATATTATTAAATGAAGCTCTGAAAAAACTAAAGTCAGTCCGTACGAAATGAGATGTGCATCTGTCTACGCAAACTCTTTTGTGAACTGACTTCTTGCACTTTCTCAGCGGTCTTGTCCTCTTTTGCTCCGGCTCGTTCGCTCCACTCCTCCTCAAAATCCTCCCATCAGGCCCATTTGACAAGCTCCTCCAAAGCTTCTCACTTGAATCTGGTCAATACTGAGAAGGGGCTGGGCCATTTTAATTGCCCTTTTCTCTGCTCTCAATGGCACCGAGGAGCAAAAGACACTGGTAATGGGCTGGATCTGGGTCAAGGTGATGACATAGGATTCTTAAAGGTTTTCTGATCTATCTTATAATGTTTCCTCATCAAAAAACATACCTAAAGTTCTTCTCTCAAACAGAAAACACTATTTTCCACCTTGTGATGTCAAGTGGTAATATAAGAAGTGCTCCATTTTCTGTTTTTCCATTTGGAATTACCAATCTATTCTGAAATACACTGCAATTTTATCTGATCTGGCCAAAATTTTAAAACATAATAGTAATACAAGAAGTGCTTCGTTTGTGTTTATTTTCCATTTGGAATTGCCAGTTTATTCTGAAATACACTGCAATTTTATCTGATCTGGCCAAAATTTTAAAACATATCAGGTTTTTCAGATTTATGATCTACTTTCTCATTCTGAGTCTGCTTAAATCTAGTCTAGAGGTAGTTTATTTTAAGATAACTTGTCAAGTACAATGATCTGTCCATGTAGCATGATGATTTTTTTACTTTTAAGTCATTTTCTGATAGATTTAAGTGTTTATATCTTAAGCTACAGTGATCTGTCCATGCAGCAAGATGATTTTTCTACTTTTAAGTCATTTCCTGATAAGTGTTTATATCTTAAGCTTTTTGCAGGCATGCGAAAACTACCACTATATGACATCACAAGGTGGAACAGAGCATTATGAGCTTTTGAGATGGAGAGTGACTAATAATAAAGGATTACTCAAACATGTGAATGACGCAAAGCACAACTTTGGGTATGTTTTTGATGAGAAAACATTATAACATGACTTAAACCTCCCAGTTAGTTTTCAGTAATATAGGACCTTTAACTATTACTGGTTAAGAAAAGGTTACTTCACATACGTATTTCATCATCATTTGTGCATTTTCTAATCCTAATTGTATAAGTATTTGCATAGTCTTCAGTATTTTTCTCATACACTTGGCCATACTCAGCAGTTTTGCAGTAGGTGCCGTTCCTTGTATTATAATTTATTCAGAGCAGTCCAGTACAATGGTATCGAGAAGAAATACCTATCTGCCTCGGGACTTCATGTGCTTGTGGTGCTAAATAAATAATGACATTTTTACTAGTGTCATTAATTCCAGTTATTGTGAAGTAGTCATTCTTTCTGTGAATAGTGTGTGAATAGTAGATGTGCTGAAACTTTGCTCAAACTTAAATTAACTTGTGTTTTGACTTATGTTTTTAGTTAAGCCAGTTACACTCAAAGGTATCTTAATTTAACTTTTTGGCACAGCAATTTTCTTCATTCAACAAGAAATGTGGAGAGTTTACATGCAGGATACATGAATGAAACAGAAGGGTCTGGACACAAAGGTGCTAAAGGTGCCATTCCAAACTCGCTTTATTCAAATAAAACTTTAGCAGTCGAATGTGTTCATGTATTTGTTGGCCTAATGGTTTCCTTCAAGATTTTTTTTTTTTGTGCGTTATAATAGACAACTACATACTACACACAATTGAAATACATCTAACATGATATTCTTGAGTTAATATTAATGGTGGGCATAGATACATTTTTTTATCTAGATTGATCTCATCGAAAATGTTTAGATTAATCTAGATTAATCCAGATTAACACCATGACGTCACCCACAGTGTTCAGCGCCGCTCAAATGAGGCTCGCTATGCTAACGGTTACAGGAGCCAATCTGGAGCCAGACTCTATGTCAGGGGTCACCAGTTCTAAAATGTAATGGATGAACCAGGAGCAGATGGATGGAGTGTTTTGATAATCCAGTGAAAAAAATAACATAGGATTTATAATATTTTAATATCGCCCGATAAGAATCCCACATTATCGTGGCGCATTAACGCCGAGAACGGCCCACCACTAGTTAATATATAGTATAATACTGAAAACTGAGACCATTACATACAGTAAGTTTTAGCCCTGCATGATTGTCTACAAATTGAATAACAAAAGAAGACAATATTAATCAGTATTATGCTAAAGTTTCAACATTTTTATAAAACTGTTTACACCACAGTAATAATCTCTGCATTGTAACTGCCCAAGTCATTATGGGACCCTGGTTATGTGCTCTACTCAAGCTTTGATTTTGTGCTGCAGGTTAAACTTTTAGCTCTATGGAGTAAAGCATGTGGCCATGAGCAGATATCAAAAAACAAGGAAATTACCAGTCTGCTACATGAAATATATATAAGTAGTAGTCCATAGTCCATAAGCATTACAGACAACATAATAATAATAAAAGCCACACCTTGCTAAATGGATAGCACGCAGTTAGGCAAAGTGAATATTAGGGCAAGTGCTTGGCTATGATCTTCAGTTTTATTGTTTTAATTCAGGCCCATTTAATAACCCTGGATTTGCTTATTTTTATTTATGAGTCTGTAATATATATATATATATATATAT
>JACN01071476.1:0-14505 GCA_000787155.1 Scartelaos histophorus
CCATTGATTTCAATGCATTTTAGCAGTTATAAATATGGCCTGGCCTTGGGCGTGGGTTACTTGGACACTGCTGTTCATGCCGGGGGCGAGTGAGAGGACGAAGCTGCACGTCGTACTCTCCATTTCGCCCGTGCACTCTTTGTTCCCATGCGCTCGCCGTAGCGAGAGCAATAGGCCCTAAGCCCTGTCGGGGCTCGGGCCTAATAATATTCCTATACGAGAACAATGTTCCGCTTTTTTGTTGGCAGATAAACTATACATTTTCGGAAAGCTCGGGCACATTGCTACTTGATGACAAGGGTCCCTGGTCTCTACGGGCGAGTCACGTCGTGTCATTGCCTTTCTCGGCCACTAGGACCATCGCTTTGCGACAGTCATAGGCCCTTCGCCAGCTTCTGGCGCTCGGCCCAAATAATAATAATAATAATTCAAGCAAAAACAATATATCCGTCAACTTTAGAACAGCATATTATACGTTTTTTGAAAGCTCTCCATATTATACGTTTTTTGAAAGCTCTGGATCTTCCCCAGGTCACCGTGGAGTCATTGGGGCATGACAAGGTCATATGCGCTCGTCATTCGCCGTCACGTCGGACTTGCCCCCGCCCTCCCATTGACTTCAATGCATTTTAGCAGTCACAAATATGGCCCAGGCCTTGGGCGTGGGTTACTGGGACACTGCAGTTCATGCCGGGGGCGAGTGAGAGGACAAAGCTGCACGACCTACTTTCCATTTCACCCATGCGCTCGCCTTAGCGAGAGCAATAGGCCTTACGCCCTGTCGGGGCACTGGCCTAATTCTGCCGCTTTCACAGCACTGGGCAATGCCAGTCTGTGCCAGTCTGTGCTATGAGTTTCACTATTGAGTGTTATTGAGTGTATAATAAGGAGAGAGAGCTTTGTGCTCTGTTTTTACGGGCGCACTTCATGCATAATGTCAAGTGCACCCTGCGTTTTTGGCGTGAACGATTACAATTATGCCGCTGGCACGGCCACGGGCAATGCCGGTCTGTGCTATGTCAGCGGGCATGAGTGAGTGAGTGTGAGTGACAGTGTGTTTGGAAAGGGGAGAGCGCTTCGCGCTCTGTTTGCGTGCGCTTTGCGCTCACAGGCCGGCAGTGCGCTCGGGCCTAAAAATATAGCCCCAAGCGGCGATGATCGGCCCTCACTAGATCCTACGCCACACCCCCGCCACACCACCCCCGCCGGACCGTACCTCTCCCTGAGCCACACTGGGCTCCGCCCTAGAAATGCACCTTAGCTTTAGCCTTTACTCCTTAAAGAACTCTAACCCTTATACTAACCCCTTACCCTACATGAACCAAAACGAAACCCTAACCCTAGACACAACCCTAAGTGTAGATTTAACAATGTTCCTAACCTAATCTTAAACCTACCCTAAAGTTTTAAAAAGGTGCCTTTATCACCAATTCACATGGTCTATCCAATATGGCTGACTAAATGTTGGTTGCCTAGCAACGGCGTAATATACTTTTTTGTTCCAATTCCCATGATGCATCTGTGTACCAAATTTGGTTTGTCTATGGCAAAGTTTGTGTTGGGCGTCCTATTGGTGAGGACAGATGTTTTGCCTGTTGCCATGGTAACACAATGGGAGCTGGCCTGTGCGTGTCATTGAGTTTTTCGATCGTGACCATGGGACGAATGTGTGTACCAAATTTTGTAAGTCTACGACAAACTAAAATTTTGCTGTTCCATGCAATTTCCCTAGGGGGCGCTATAGGGCACACTGGAAATTTTCTTATATAAATCTGTTCAGGGCTGGGGTGTCCACTAACAATCAAAGTTTGAGTGAACTCTGCAAAAATTTGTGCGAATTATCACTCGTTGAAATTTGGCGGCGAGCGGCAAAAACGAACCCGCAATTTGAGTCGTTGCCACAGAAACACCGTTTAATTTTTTAAAACTTTTAATGTCCCATTTATCTAGATGATACAGAACGAGTCTGGTGAGGCTGGGTCCAAAACCCTGGGATGAGTTCGTTAAAGTACGAGGACAAAAAAATGCGTCTTCGGCGGCGCACGATCAGTCCAATATGGCCGACTTCCTGTTGGTTGCCTAGCAACTGTGTAATATATTGAGAATAATAATAATAATAAGAAAAATCTAACATTAACAATATAGGCCCATGTTTGGTGGTACCAATATATGTCATTGGAAAGAGAATAACGCACCCGTGGGGTCCATTGTCAATTAGGAGCGTGTTGGGCTCCTCATTCATCCCTTCGATTTCTGACTTGCCCAATGCACGTTTTTGGAGTTTACGAGAGTTAACAATAACAATTATGCCGCTTTCGCGGCATTGGGCAATGGCAGTGTGTGCCAGTCTGTGCTATGAGTGTCACTATTGAGTGTTATTGAGTGTTGTGACGGGCGCACTTGACATCATGCACTTCGTGCATGCCATGCCATGTCAGTGGGCATGAGTGAGTGAGTGTGAGTTACAGTGTGTTTGGAAAGGGGAGAGCGCTTCGCGCTCTGTTTGCGTGCGCTTCGCGCCCGCAGGCCCGCAGTGCTTCGCACTGCTGAACAATCACAATAGGCCCTACGCCAGGTTGGCGCTCGGGCCTAATAATAATAATTTGCATTGTATGGAAAGTGGAAGTGACATAGGATGTATGTAAATATTACCTTACATTTCTAGTCCCGTGCGAATTGGACTTTTATATTACAGAGGTCATGCAATAAACCGACATCGACATACTCTCCGTCCCCCTGTAAAACTAGTCCCGCCCAAATAGTGCTTTACAGAAATTAAACTTAAATCCACATGACTAATTTGCATAAAATTGCGTGGGGAAATAACAGCTTGCTTTATTTATGGTGGTCACTTCATTTATGTTGGTCACTTTATTTATGTTGGCTACTGTTGGCCTTTCAACCACGGTCACCAGAAAATGTACCAGCTACTGTTGTATTGTTGCACAGCAACAGCTGAGTGAGATGACAGGGCAAAGAGAGGGGACAGAGCAATTTGGCAGCAGAACATCTTTTGAAGTATGAAAAATCAGAGCACAAACACATTTTGTTCTTGTGCTTATCACCTTAAGAACAACAACAGAGTTGTAACATCTCATGAAGTAGGAATGGACCTTAACTCAGTGGTCACTACAAAAGCATTTATCCACAGGGAAAATCCAACTTTGCTCAACAAGGATCATCCATCCAGTTTTTTTCTGTTCTAATACCAATTTCGGTACTATGGCTTTAAGCACCTACCAATCTCCAAAATCAACTGATACCAACGCAAAGACTGAAAGCAGCATTTATTAAAATAAGACAAAACTGATCACAATTTTAATCATAAATTTTAAAAAAAGTTATTGTCATTCACTTTATTTGATAAATAACAACTATTATGTAAATAAAAGATGCGCTTAGACCTTTGTTTGGTTGCTTGGTAACAGTAGGAATCAGGCTACCTCTATATACGCAGGGCCTGAATGTAAAATGCTGTAAACCAGTCCACAGTGTGTGAGGTGTGTGGAGTTTTCGTCATAAGTCATAAGTCACAAGTTGCTTAAGGAGGTAAATGATTAGCCTGTACTGATGAGGTGCAGTTGCATTATGTTAAACCTGCTTTAAGTAAATTAATGTCACACAAAAACTATGCACACATAAAGCTTATGAAGCCCCCTCACTTTATCCAACTGCACACAGACTCATAAAATTCTTTGAATCTGGGTCTACTGTTCAGGTTAATTAAAGAAGTCAACCAATTTCATTCTAAGAATGTATAATGTATAATGGCCTAGAGAAAATTACTAAAACTAATAATGAGTTATAGACATTTAGATACTGTGATATTTACTTTATAGAATTAAAAAAAGGTTTCATTTTATAAGAGTTTTTAATCAACTGTATTGATTTGATTGTTGTAACATTTCACTTTTTCTGCTGTAATACCAAATTCGATGCTATGGCTTTAAGTACATGCCACTCCCCAATATCAGCCGATACCAGTGAAGAGACTGAAAAAAGCATTTTTCCTTGAACCATACCTTGGCTTCATGACCATACCTTGACCAAGATCTTGCCTCGGAGCATTTCGGGAGATGGCAGGCGTCCCAGCTCGTCCACTCCAATGTTGGACAGGTCCAGTTTGTCCCCCAGGATGTCCACCAGGTACTGCGCCATCTTCTTCTGCTGGGGGACTGTGCAGTGGTTCTCTATGGAAAGGATGACGGGGTAACTGCCAGACAAAAATATAAAAAACATTAGAACAATCCTAAAAGATGTGCCTAAAGCATTATGCATGGCTAGGTTTGCAGCTAGCACTCATGCTTCATAGCAAGTAGGTTCCGCTTTAAATCTCTTAACAGCCGGACCTTTGTATGTGAAGTTTGCATGTTCTCCCTGTGTCTGGATGGGTTTTCTCCAGAGGTAAGGTAGTCTTAATCAAGACTTGCTCTAGATCTGGAGATGGGGCCTTGAGCACCTGCTGCAGTGCTCACGGCTCCTAATGAGGTGCCCTAACGGCATTAAAAGATTGGTCAAATGCACAGGACAAATTTCCTCACGGAGATAATTACTTTAATCGTAACATCAACATGTCAGCAAGCATGAAACATGTGTTAGTTCTTTACAAGGTATATTTTTCTGACAAGTATTGCAATAATTATCTCATTTGTGAGTTTTATGTACAAGTCAACATTCAATTTACAGTAGGCTGTCAAAAGTATTAAATATCATATACTAATAATAGTATCAACCTTTCCTGAATAGCTTTAACATAATTTTTATGGGCCATATCACAGTATTTTATGACCTTTGTTATAATGTTGTTTGATCATCAAAAACAGACCCGTCATTGTGTTTTGTTTTAAACACAAGTTTAACCCACAAACCCTGCAAATTTAGTTAATGTCTCTAACAGAAAACACACTATTACACATTGTGATGTCATGTGGTAACACTGGAGGTGCCTCACTGGAGGAACCTCCATACACTTACAGTGGAATAACTTGAATAATTTCAGCCCTAGAACTGCCCATTTCTACTGCACTAATTGCGAAAGGTAGCTGTTAATTGTGTATTTTGAGTTTCGGAGATGTGGTAGAGTGTGATAAAGGGTTACATGAACAAAACACAGCTCTGGGTGTTTTTTGATGAGATTACAACATTCTAACATGGCAAAAAGCTCACATAGTAGTAGGTTTTGCATAATATAGGACTTTTAATGAGGATTTTATAAATACTACGAAACAGCTGTGAATAACCACTACCTGGCATACCAATTATCACTTAGTAATTAAAGAACAGATATTATGTTTAATTTAATTATCTTTAATTATCTTTAAAACATTTTCGCCATTTTGTAATAAGCATTTCACATTTTCTACCTTTAACAAATAAATATATAGCTTATGGGCTTTGGAGATGTCTGGAGCAACAGTGTATATCCCGCCCTTCAGGGGCTGTGCAAGCAACTGCCTGTTTTACCAGGTCAGCGTTGTTCAACACCGGAAGTGGCTAGGATACTCGGATACAGGAACGCCAGTTGAGTATCTCTCGTTGTTAACTTGAACAACCATCTTTGTTGTTTCTGACCCCCTTGAGGTGTTGAGAGTGTTTTTTGTGTGTGTATAATCGATCAGAGGGCTACCTCCTGCGCTGTTTATTAGCTGTGACTGCTATGAGCGGCTGTTTTCGGTTCTGTTCTTTAGGTGCACTTTAGGTGAACTATTTAGCTTGCTTGATTTTTTTTCGATATCCTGAGCAGCTGTTTTTTGTTCTGCTTCAGCGTGTTTTGTTGCTTATTATACTATAATTTTTTTGGTGTGGCTTTACCGGCAGTTGTACTGTTCATCTTTTGTTTACAGATTTTTGTTGGAGTCATTAGTGGCGTTTTCCCCGACAAGACTCTTTTGATCTGTAGTCTTTTGTTTAATTTCGAATCAGTAGTGGCGCTTGCAGTTCAACCTAATTCACACTGCACAAGTGATAGTTATTTGAGTTTTTACTGACCTTTTTTCGGCCCAACTTGACTTTTATTTGTGGTTACCTGTGCTACTCTTGCATATTTATCTTCAATATGCTTGAGTTGATGGGCTGCAGAGCCTGCAGTACGGATGGCTCGTTGGGAGTCTGCTGAAGAGACACAACCCACACAGTTACCTGCAGCGTAGACATCAGTCTTAAAGCGCCAAGCAAGAGCTGCCTCTTCGTCGATTCCATAGAAAAAGCGCAGACTTCAAGAGCTGGCTCAAGTCAAGGCTCTTCTACATACTGTTCATCCACAAGTTATTGAACATGATCAGGATCCAGGCACAAGGAGGATGCCATCCCTGTAGCTTTGTTGGATACACTATTCCGACACAACTCTTTGGAATTGGATTCAAGAGCTTCAGAAACATTTTTCATGTTTCTGTAGGTGACCAGGATGATGACAGCAGGACTTCCTCTGTTGTTTGTTCTGCGATTGCCCATTCGCAGTTGGACAATCCTCGGCAGACTGAGGCCACTAGTAGTGTTTTTTTAAGCGACAGCAACCTGCCCTTTCCATTGCCACACCTCGCTAGAAGAGGTCCTTAGGGCTAACCTGAGATGCCCAAATCAACAGTGTCGTATCACAGACAATTTGTTGTTTCGAGCATACGATACGGGGACACAGATGGGTAGGATGGGGAACTCACTTTCCCATTTGTTATTGGTCTTTCCACCACACTGGAAGTGTCTGCAGTGGATGCACCAACCCAAGGGTTACTTGATGTTTTGTTGCATGCCTTTGCTCTTATGTCAAGGGAGCTAGGATGTCTACTCTCTACCTTGACCCTGACTTGCCGCCAAGTGTTGTTGGCCCAGTCTCCTCTCACAGAACCATGTAGGAGGATGCTTAGGAGTGTTCCATTGATCCCATGGGAGCGCTTTGGAGCAGCAGCATTGGAAGCACTAGAGCGTACATTGCAAGCTAATCGGACAAAGAATCTATGTGGTGGCCTTTGTCCTTTGGGCTCACGTTGTCCTGAACCTGAGGGGTCATTTGATGCCTCCGCTTGGACTGGACCTTCACAGTCAGGGATTGGTCCCCTCTATGACCAGAGTAGGGTGCCCAGGAGTCCGTCTTCGAGACCTTCGTCGTCCGTTCAGCCTGCCCAGCGCCCCTCCCATCCCGGCAAAGGTGAGGAAGTGGGGAGATAAAGGCAGGCCGCCGACAGTACTTCACCTGGGAGCAGTTGAATTGCTGGGCAGCACACACCTCAGAGATCTAGGTATTGTGCACACTCTCCCGGTGTTACCAACTTCAGTTCCGCTGTCGACCGCCTGTCCCAGGCTTGGTCAGGTGGACAGTAACAACCCGGCCAAAGCCCTGGCATTTTCTCAGGAAATCACTATCTTGCTGGACAAGGGAGCTATAGTGCCTGTCGACTCCCTGCAGGATCCGGGGGGCTATTATTCAAGGTATTTTCTGGTGGCAAAGAAAACTGGCAATCTACATCCAGTTTTGGACTTTTGAGGTCTCAGTGTGTTTTCAAAGACACTTTCGTTTCACATGCTGCGAACCACAGAAATGTTGCAGGCAAAATCTCCGCACAGTTTCCCTCCATAGAACTCAAGGATGCATATTTTCATGTCCCAATTGCTCTACATCACCACCAAGTTAAACGTTTTCCAGGCTCAGCACTGTCCTTTCGAGCTGTCCCGGTCACCCAGGGTCTTCACCAGGTGTGTTGCTGCAGCCAGAGGTTTAAAGGTCCTTTCTTATCTGGACGACTGCCTGATCTGTGCCCCCACTTACAGTCAAGCAGTCCGAGACACTCAAACGGTTCTAAATCATGTGGGTCGGTTGGGTTTGCAGGTCAACCTGCCAAAGAGCAATCTGGTTCCATCCCAGAAACAGTTTTTTTAGGGTTTGCCCTGAATTCGGTCACTATGACAGCCTGTCCTTCGACTCAGAGGGTGTTGACGGTATCGTCAGCATGCTTTGCATTTGCCAGATGGGCCGGATGTTACCGTTTCTATACTACCTTCACCTCCTATGTAGGTTAGGGAATTTCTTCTGCAATTTCTTCTGCAATGCGTGATAGTATTTAGTATGCCGCGATACCACATACTAAATTATAATATATAACTTTTGAAGGCTACTTTACCATTATGAGCACGTGCTGCGGGGTTCGGCTTTAGCCAGATACGAAACTTAAAACCCCATGGCTAATTTGCATAAACTATAAGCTCTGCAAAAACAGCTCCTTCCTTGTGCCACTAATGCGGACACTGCGGCTGTTTCTTCATCCATCCATCCATCCATCTTCTCCCGCTTAATCTGGCTGGGTCGCGGGGGCAGCACGCTGCCCATTACTCTATGCACCAGACCCAGACCCTATGAACCCCTCTGCAGGTGGTGAGCCCACAGGAGGGGGGGGGACTCCCTGCCGATCCCTTGTTGTACACTGTTCATAGGGTGTTGCATGTTTTTTGGTTGATGGGGGGAAACCGGAGTACCCGGAGGAAACCCATCCAGACACGGGGAGGAAACATGCAAACTCCACACAGAAAGGCCCGGGCAACCCGGGGATCGAACCCGCAACCTTCTTGCTGTGAGGCATGAGTGTTGCCACTCAGCCACCGTGCCGCCGTGTTTCTTCATCTCTTCTGTTTTACTGGTAAGATGACACACTGTGCTTTGTTTGGGGTTTGGACACATGTAAAACTATGTTAAACCATGAGTGCCGTTTGTGCCTTTGAGTCTGTTTGGGGCGCAGTTGAGCACTTTCGCTGCTGTGAAATCGCTGTGGTGTATTTATTGGTGCATTGACGCTTGCATTTAAAGCCAGGGAACTAAAAATTGGCACCAAAAGAATGTTAGTTTTTCCAGTACAAGTACTTACCTGAGTTTTTAGGGCCACATGCTGACCTGAAGTGGGTATCATTTAAGACTGATCCCTTTAGGCCATGGCTTCAGGCAAGCCTGTTGGCGAATAACAGGCTCTGTCTATCGGTGAGTCATGTTGCAGATGTAATGCGGATGATCTGGGGGTAACACTTTGGCCTGATGCCACATTCCTTCCAAAGGTATTTTCCTCTATGGTTAACACCCTTCCTCTCCAGTTGGCCCAATTTGGTACTGGGGCCTCTACTGAACCTCTTTGCCCGTGCTCTGGAAGTTTACATGAGAGTCACGTCGAATGTTCGGAAGTCTGAGCAACTGTTTGTCTGTTACACCAACACTAGGACAGGTCTGGCTCTCTTAAAACAGCGCCTTGCCAAGTGGGTTGTGGAGGCCATTAAACAGTGCTATGTCTCTCAGAACCGTCAACCACAATCTGGTGTGAGATGCCATTTGACCAGGAGCACATCTACCTCCTGGGTAGCTATGAGTGGAGTGCCTCTGGAGGCAATCTGCTCGGGAGCCTCTTGGACTTCATCATCGTTTGCCTGGTTCTACAGAGTTGAAATTGCAGTCTCCAGTATGCTTGAGGGGGTTCTGAGGCTGCACCCTTCCAAGTCATGAGGTAGGTGTGATGGATTAGAGTGATACTGTATGGCCTTGATACTATGCTCTGTGCCTATTTGCATTGACCTGGTTCATGGTGTGATTTCATATTTTAATTTAGACAGTAATAAGGTTTCCAGTGAATGTTAATTTACATAGGACAGTTAATTATAGTTAAAAGTTTGCTAAAATATTTATTCAATTTTAAATAACGTTCCTGTAATTTTCTATCTGTGATCGACTGCTAAGCCTGGGATCCTTGTTTGGCGATTGGTAATGTCTTCCCCCCCCCCATTGCATTAAACTTCTGTGTTTCTTTTACTTTGTTTTAAGGTGAGACTTACAAAATGTTTTATATCTATTATATGTACATTGTTAAACATTTACCTGTTACAATAGCATGTTAAAGTGAACAGAGAAAAACATTTATTGCTTTGTTGTGATGTACAAGACTTAACATTTTTTTACATTGTGAACTTGTGCTCTGCCATTTTGTGCCCACACATGCTAATGTTAACAGAGTCACGTGTAAAATACTGTTTCAATTATGATTGCATTAAACTTCTGCATGGGGGAAGCAGCAGGTAAATCCCTCTTGTGTTTCTTTTTCTTTGTTTTAAGGGTATAGTGCAACCTTCCCCATTTACAGGGGTACAACATAGGTGTGTGTGCTTGTGTGTGTCCTAGATCCCTCGGAACTTTTTTGGTATATGTCATCCAGTGCTTGAAGCACCGCCTTTGGCAGTCAGGAGGGATGAAATAGAATGAGAGTTACATATGTAACTGCGGTTACATATGCCAGATAACCGCCAGAGTGCTTGCAAAGAAGAGAAGGGACTGAGCTCTCTATGTCACGTGACTATATAGACTGACGTGGGACACCTGGGGATCACAAGTGACATTGTTGTCATTAGATTCTCGAGCTGACCATGACCATGACCATTCAGTGCCTGAAGCACCACCTCTGGCGGTAATCTGGGATTCATAAAACTACAGTTACATACGTAACTCTCATTTTGGAGTGACACAACAACACTGACAAAATGGCGACAGAGTGAGTGAGAGAGAAGAGAAGAGTGCTCAGAGAAAACCAATTGGACTAATGGATTAATGAAACAGCCATGAGGGAAGCAAAAATACAAAAATACAATAGCATGGTTAAAAGGTAAAAAAAAAAAAAAAAAAGACTCCAGGACTGAATTCTATGTGTGAGACAAAACACCTCACTACACAATCACGTGAGGTTTTGTCTTGCTGCCTTTGATAATTATTTTGGAAGACCACATGTGCATCTTTGAAGTGGCTTCATTCATCATTTTCAACACCTTATGTAGGATTGAAAAAAAAAAAAAAAATCTAATTTACACCTATGTACACACCAATACACCAATGTAATGCATTTGTCACAGTCACGACCAAGCTAAAAAAATTAAAGAAGCTGAATTCTGCCAAAGAGGGAAACATATCCACATGAGAATGTATAATATTAATCTGGTTTGGGGTGGATTTGATTTGAGTCATTTGATTCCTGAACCAGTCCGGGCCTGTCTTTGTTTGCATCTGACAATGCATTTTCCATTTCTATTCATGTCATTCGGGTTGCATTATTTTGAATGGGGCCGCCAATCTTGACAGCAAATGTGTGCTAAACTATGCTATAACTGTCACTACAATATTTATATTTTATCGCCTCTCAGAGAACTGGTGCAGTGTGACTTTTTGATGCACATGAACGCTGAAAATTTTTTATAGTTTTATATTTATCATATTTTTTTAAACTTTCAGACAGGATTTTCTGGTGCAGACAGCTTATCTTGCTGCTGATGGATTTGAACTGAACTCACTCATTCTTGACAAAGGCGTATTTGTTGATGGTCTCGATGACGTCTTTAAACAAGATTTTGGAGGTGAGGGTGTATCCATGATGGACGATCGGCTCCCCATCCTGCCCATCCCAACAGTCCACTGAAACGGAAAAAAAGTTAAACAATTATAACTGCTATTAATATTCGGAAAGAGATTTTAGAAGGCAGCTGAAGCATGCTCATCATCTGTTAGACATCTTCAATCAGCAACCAGAATGATCAAATAGAATGTCCAGATAACTACATTTTAAACCTTTTCAACCATAGACCACTACTGGACAAATGAGGGATTACATAAAACTACAGTCTCCAACATTATTGCCAGGCATTCAAATTGTAACAATACAGTTATATATAGTAGGAATAGAAAACTAAAAGCAACCATGATTAAATTATGCAAAACTGACTCATCTTTAAGCCATGTTATAACGCTGTTACCTCTCCAAAAACTCCTAGAAATTCCCATTCCATTCCACCATGTTTGAGTAATCCTTCATCATTAGGCTGCCTGCATCACAATCATCATCATCAAGTGGCAGTTTAAACTATTTTTAGCCTCAGTAGAAATGCTTTGCTTAAGTAGTTGCTTTCATTTTTGAGTATTTTATGTTACCTTTTGCAATGTCAATAGAAAGTCTCTAATATTGACTGTTGTACCAAGGACTGAAGCAGTTTCATTGAGTTTAGGACAATAAGATGTAGCTTAGGACACTGGCAGATCCAGAGGTGAAAAGATCAAATTGATTCCAGTGAAGCATGAAGTTTAAGCACAACATTTCCTGTATTACTACTTATTGACATCACAAAGTGAAACCGTGTTTTCAGTTTTCACAGCCTAAATACGCAGGGTTTGTGTGTTAAACATGTGTGAATAAAACAAGACACTACTCAACTCCAGGTATGTTTTTGATGAGTAAACAACATTCTAACATAGATCAGAAAATATCTGTGCCAGTGTGCCAGTGTCCAAAAAGGCACTACCGTATTTTTCGGGCTATAAGGCGCATCTAAAATCATAAAATTTTCTTAAAAATCAACAGTGCACCTTATAATACAGTGCGCCTTATGTATGACCTTCGGTTGTGTTTACTAACCTCGAACCGATTTTATGTTGTACACGTTATGGCTAATAATGCATTACTCCGCAAGGTGAATATAAAATAATAAGCGTGGGAACGAATTATAAGGCGTGTGCACAAGATATTAATATGCGCACGTCTGAGACACCTCAAGAGAGTTCTGAGAGAGAATGGGCTTCGCCGTTGTAGTTTTTCTGACCTAGGAAACTTAAAAAAACTTAAAAACCAACTTAATACCCCAGGGTGCCTCCACTGGTACTGCTGGATGCAGCGAAGTGCCTGGAACACATCCATGACGGATGTGCTCCTTCTTTCTGCATGATTCAAGCAAGTTTGTATTGCGCATGTCATTCCCAGTTCCACACCATGGAAAGTGAGGGAATGTGTTCTAACGTGCTCCCACGCTTTGGATATAAAACGCGTTTTATGACGTTCCCTCACTTTTAATAACTCGTGCGCACGCGTTGCGCACCGGCTATAACTCGTTTGCTTATTGCGCCTTATAATCAATTGACGTATTACTTGATACTGCGCCTTATAATCTTCATAGCCCGCTTATATACGCTTTGTAGCCCGAAAAATACTGTATATAAAACTGATCTATTCCAGTTGGACTTAATGACTTCAGACCAGTTGCTTTGACGTCTCATGTCATGAAAATGCTTGACAGACTTCTTCTGGCTCAGCTCAGACCCCTGGTGGTCCCCTCCCTAGACCCTCGACAATTTGCATATCAGTCAAATGTTAGTGTGGATGATTCTGTCACCTAACTTCTTTACAAGGCCCACTCACACTTGGAGAGTGTTAAGAGCTCTGTGAAGATATTGTTTTTCGATGTCTCCAGTGCTCTGAACACAATCCATCTCTTTCTGATGAGCAAGAAGCTGGTGACTGGAGGAAGAGGACATCAGTGGAACCTGTCACCAATCAGGGCCATGACGTGGAAATGGTGGACTACTAACAGTACCTTGGCGTCCATGTGAACAACAGGCTGGACTGGAGGGTCTTTCAATGTGTGCAGCAAGTTAGTGGATATATTCTACCAGTCTGTGGTGGCCAGTGCCCTGTACTTTGCTGTGATCTGCTGGGGGAGAAGCACAAGTAAAAAGGGACACTGGATGGACTAACAAACTGATCTGTCAAGCTAGTCTAGTGATCAGCTGTGAGCTGGACTATAGAGGGACAAGAAGAGCTCATTCTCCAAAAGGCTCCAACAGCTCGATACCGGACTACATTCATACCATACTCCATACAATGTAAAAAAAACTTACCCTTATGTAACAGATAATCCTACGACAGGTCAATCATTATATCATCTTAGCACTGTTTTACCTTATGACCTCTTAGGATATAGCTGATATAAATAATAAAAAATAAATACTAAATACCAAACACTAATAAAACACAATACTAAATACTAGATGCAAACAATCAATCAATCAATCAATCAATCAGTTAAATACTGTCCCACTTAAACTGTATGCTTTTAACTGTATGTTTTTATAGTATTTAACTTTATTATTAGGCCAGAGCGCCAGTGGCTGGCGAAGGGCCTATTACTATCGCAAAGCGATGGTCCTAATGGCCGGGAAGTAAAATGACGCAACATGACTCACCTGTAGTGACCAGGGACCCTCAACATAGCGTAGCGATGCGCAAGAACTTTCTGAAAATGTATAGGTTGCTTGCCTAAAAAAAGCGGAACATTGCCCTCGTATAGGAATAATATTAGGGCCGAGCCCCGACAGAGCGTAGGGCCTATTGCTCTCGCTAGGGCAAGGGCATGGGAACGAGGAGAACAATTGTGAATTCAAGAGGACGTCGTGCAGCTTCATCCTCTCGGTCACCCCCGGCATACACAGCAGTATCCCAGTAACCCACGCCCAAGGACTGGGCCATATTTGTGACTGTCAATGGGAAGACGGGGGCAAGTCCAACGTGATGGCGAATGGCGAGCGCATATGACCTCGTCATGCCCCAATGACCCAACGGTGACGTGGGGAAGGTTTCAAAAAACGTATAATATGCTGTTCTAAAGTTGACGGATATATTGTTTTTGCCCTCAAATATATTATTCTTTTTATTATTAGGCCCTAGTGCCAGAGGC
>KN490508.1:0-10984 GCA_000787155.1 Scartelaos histophorus
TATACGCACAAAGATGTGCGTCTGGTCACCAGTGCACCTCCTAGAGTTAATTTGTTAATTAATTTGTCAGATTTATTAACCATTAAAGATGTGCATGTCCCATCTATCAAAACAATATAACATTATGTAACAATCCCATTATTTTCTTAAATGTCCATTTATATTATTGTATTTCTGTGATATAGCAAATAAACATTGAATTATCTATCAACAGGAAATTAACTTGATGAGCTGCTGACAGCTGCTTTAATGAGATAACACTAAGTAAAGATGGATGGGAACATGTTATAAAATTGGTGTGGGAGGGAGGTCACCTGAAATGACTGGAGCCTTATGTCTACTGGCCATTACTATAAGTACAGTACAGGTAGCTGACCATGCAGACCGGGAACAGCTTTTGAGCAGTACAGACCAGGCCACTGCAGTAAAAGTTGAGGGAACATTGATTTGTGCGTTTGCACAAAGATTATTTTACACAGACGAAATAGATGCTCGTGCCGCCACTGTAACTTTAGGGGAAATGTGAGAGCAAAGAAGGAACTGATTGGATTTAAAAAAAAACACACACTTGTACTAAGAAGTCAATGTTTTTTTTTAAACAATGGAGCACCGATTATTATGGAAGACCAAAACTGATATAATTAGAAATAAATAAATGAATACAAGTCAATTGACAATACAATACACTTATACTAATAATAATCTGTCCCTCTTCATGCTCAAAGTGCTTTGCATTATTCATTCACTCTCCTTATTCAGTGGTAATATGTCTGTCTAATAATAATACTGTAATCATAGCTGCCGTGACTCTGCCAAAGGTGACTGCCAATCTGTGCCAAGGAACCATCACCTGTCACTCACACTCATTTTGCTTCTTGTCTTGCATAGAATGTATTTTTTAAGTTTAATACAAATCTGATAATGTTGATGATTTATGTCTATAACAGGGGGCGCTATAGAGTTCACTTTTCATTTACTTTATATGTATTATATTCAGACTGAGATCACACATTACTCATTCAAATTTTAGCACGATCGGACTAAGCATGTGAGTATAAGATATTTTTAACTATTTTTGGGGGAAGTCCTGCTGGCCAACTGTGAAAAATGCATCATATTTGATTGTTTAGTTGTAATTTAGTTTTTTGCTTATAATCATGCACAGAATTAATTCACAAATTTGGTCTAAATCTGATCATGTTGACGTTTCATGTCTGGGGGCACTATAGAGTTCATTTTCATATACTTTATAGTGTATTATATTCGGGCTGAGATCACACATTAGTGACTCAAATTTCAGCACAATTGGATTAAGCATGTGCGTGTAATAATTTTTAAACTATTTTTATGGAAAACACAGGAAATGAAGGCGGCGGCGTGCACGGCCAAACCGTAAGTGCGCTCTGAAAACCACGGATAACCTTTGTGAGTCTATGTCTTTAGCTGTGCCAATTTGCTCTTTGCACCAAACCCCGGGGACTTCCCTAATTTTGAACAACACGTGGCCAAAACGGCGGCGAATTTTTGATCCAATATGGCCGACTTCCTGTTCGTCCTAGAGTCATGCTCCATTTCATTTTTTGGCTTGTCTCATTGTTCTCAACCACTGCCCCGACAAACTTTGCTTGTCCCATAGAGGTCCAATTCTAGGTGGCGCTGTGTTGTCACTTTGGGCATTGTCACGATGCCCGTTTTATCAAATCTTTCCGCTGGACCGGTCGATCTGATCCCCCCATGTGGGACTTTCCGTTGATGTTCAGGGCGTCAAAAATGTGATTATATGTGGGGGAAAAAAATAATATTAAACTGAAAATGAAGAACAATAGCCCTCGTCAGTTACTTTGGCGGGGGCTAATTCAAATGCTAACTTGTTTAGTAATAAAATTCATTGTGACTTTTTTTTCTTGCACAGTTCTGGTTGCTATAACAACAGAATTACAGTCAGACAATGACACTGGGAGCAGCTCTGTCACTCTCACTATAGAGAGAATAAACCTCTACAGACGTGCATGTAAATATGAGGCCTATTCAAGCAGATACACCTTCATGTCCAACAACTGTTATATACTGTTACATATTTTTCTAGTTATAAAAAAGTAAATAACTAAAACTTTGATGGAAAATACAGACATTTTAGTCAATTGTAATGTAGTCCTATTTAACCAAGGGGAAGTCCGGGCCAAACCATACAAACTCCCAGGAACAAGTCTCTGTACATGTGGAAGAAGGATACAGTACAGTATAATTATCATCATTTGAACTAAAAATATCCATACTTCTGGTAAATGTACATGCATTTCACTCACCAAAGTAGACAAAAGCTAAACTCATTCTACAGAAATGAAAAGAAATGTGATGTCTGCCTCCTTCACGACAACAATCTCCTCTTTAGTTTTCCTTTGAGCACTTTATCTGACAATTCTTTCTTCACTTTACTACGAACTGTAATCCACATCTCAGACTGATTATTTAATATTTGGGTTTCAGCTGATGTTGGGAGTCAAGACAATGAAGGAGTGTGTTCTTTTTGTCCCTTAGTGCGCACCGTAGAGGTTGAGGTCAGGCTAGTTGTGAATATGGAAAATAAACATAAGAGGTGTGCAGTGATTAATTACTCTGCTTTTACAGCTGCCAAAAGTGTTGACGTGGCAACTTCACCACAAAGCCGTCTCATGGTGGTATTTTTAATTTCCCATGTTAAAAGAAATGTTGGTACACACACACATTTATTATTTTCATTTTTGTGTGTGTTTCGGTTAAAGCTGCACTATGTAACCTGTCTGTCAGAGGATACGCCACATGCTTGTGTCCATGGAGATGCTATTGCTTTGCCTGGAATGTTCAAAATATGGCAATACATGTATCTATGCAGTATTTATTCCATTATTCAAAAATATACTGTGCATGATTCCACGATTTAATAAAGATTAAACGTTGGAGCTATGCAGAACAATGTAGAGATTTTATGATCAAAAAAAGATAAATCCTAAATTCATGATTATATGGCAATAAATGTATCTATGTGGTATTTATTCCATTATTCACAAATATACTGTGCACGATTCCAGGCAAAGAATAAACATTAAACGTTTGAGCTATTCAGAACAATGCAGAGATTTTATGACCAAAAAAAGATAAATCCTAAATTCATGATGTCAGACCAACAATTCTCATTTAAATCTCGCTTTTGAACTTTACTGTCTAAGTGATTTCCTTGCTTTAATAACATGCACTTGTTACCACTGTACTAGTCAATGGCAGAACTGTGAATGTAACTGATAGGAGGAGGACTGTGCACTTGATAAACGGAGAGGCGTATGGAAAAACTTAATTAGATTTGCTCAGTTGCTGTCAAAGTATCAATTTTCTGTAAAGGACTGATCCCCATTCACTTTGTATTACAAGCTCTACATGCTAATCACCAACAACTTCATTCATGTCTAGTTAGTGCACAATAGTTATGCAAAAATATTACTACTATAAATAATAAAGTCTAAACCAGAACTAAAACAGGCTTAGACAAAATCAACAGATCATCTATAATATGTGCACTATGATGCTCTAAACTCCCAATAAAGAGTCATGCATTAACCATGTCTGTAGTTACATAAGAGTTTTATCTTTGCTTTATGCTTGTAGGTGTCCTCAGCATTTGTCTTTCTTGTGTTTATCCAAAGGGCGTGTGGAGAAACAATGGACATTAGAGGAGCCTGCAGCTAGTATTACAGGCTCGTGGTTAATTTTTCCACTCTACCCAACAGTTCAACGCTCAAATGGACAAAAACAACGTGCGTGAGTGCTGGGTTTCCTGGTGGAATATCCCAGACCAACACGGGATAACCAGGACTGAGGTAACAGACCGATCTTTATAGGTTAATCATGTTAATCTACTAAATGATACAACTGTGTGTTTACTGTTTATATTGTTTTTAATCTGCAGGAGGAGACTTTGCCACTGATGCTCTTGCAGACAGAAGGCATCTCCAGACTCTGGCATTAGCATAATTATTGTTCATGAAATAAATAGTTCACTCATTCTTCTAACTTCTTCTAACCATTAAAACACGTTACATTATTAATGATCCATATAAAAATACACAAGTAACAAAACTAAGCATGCAGTCTTGTAGAATACTGTAACAAGGCAGACATCCAGACACACTGAGCAGAACTATAACTTACAATAATTTAGGGTTTCTCAGGTCAAGTGCATTCATTAAAGACTACAAATAATGGACTACCTACTGCCTGCACGCTCTTTTTAAACTGAGTTGTGCAAACATCCAAATCCATCAATCATTTGTGCACCTTTAAAGGCCGGTAGTTTTGCCCCCGGCCCTGTCTAACCGTCAAACAAAAAGAAGCCATGGTAGGAAAAAAAGCAATGTCTTCTCCACAATAGTTAAGTCCACGTGTGAGAATGTCAAAGTACAGAAGAAGTACAGCAGAAGAGAATGTACAAGGAGACGCATCATGGACAAATATTGCTGGTCTACACAAGCGGTGCCTATTCATTCATATATAAATAAGCATTATGATGTGTAAATGTATATCTGAATATTATTGTATAAACCTCTCATGTTAATGGAAAAGGAAGATAGGTCAACCTGCACTATAAAATATTAAGCCCAGTTCCTGATATATAAGCATATGTCCCAGTATAAGTGTGGGCTAAATCGTGAGTTTGCATGTCTTACCGTGCTGTGGCCGCGGTGCACAGACGTCCCTCTCTTCCACCTGCCGGCTGTCACTGCACATCTAGGGCAATACCTGGAGTCAGGTGTCAGCGGCGGTTTACGTGAGGAAGAGAAGAGCCTTTACTATGAGCGCGTAGGCGGGCAGAACAGCCGCGGCCAAACATCCACTCTTACTGTATGTATGAAAAATTGATTGTTCCTCCAAAGCACAGTCACGTGGAGTAATGTGAAAGAGTAGCACGGGAGACATGCAGTACAGAAGGAGCATGTGGGCATCAGTTTGTCAAATAATATGACAAGAATGATGCCACATTTGCTCAGGTGGTTCAGAATGTAGTAAGTAGGTTTCTCAAATTGGTCCAATATCACTAATAACACTAGTGGGGGCTTGGATCTATGACTGAGTATTTAAAGGCTTAATCAAGTATTTTTTTTTCCTGCTGGGGAGAGGGGGCTTGCTGCCTGCTTGCCTTTATAAAGATGTGATAATGCCTTGTCTGGAAAGTTCCACAGTATCACATTAAACCTATTTAGCGTCTATCGAAACCTCAAAAAGGTCAAATCAACACACTGAAAAAAAAAGTCTGTTGGATTTAATTATGGACATCGGTTGCATGCAATTTGATTAGGTTTACGTTTTATAACTTAATTCCATCATGCCAAGATATTTAGTTTATGTTGTAAGATTGTGATTTTTTTATGTTCAAAATGTATAATAAAATTATGTTTCCATCATAAATTTATTTCATGTTCAAAATTTATAATAAAATTATGCTTCCATCATAAATTTATTTCATGTTCAAAATGTATACTAAAATTATGTTTCCGTCATAAATTTCACTCATGCTGTACATACATAAACCATGTATTTATTATATATTCATTTTATGTTGTATGCATATTATTGGCTTACTTCTAGAAATAATGACTAATTTAAATGTCCGATTTTCAATATAGTCATGCTGATGAAACCTAACAAGTGGCCTGATGGCGTTACCTACTTATTTCCATGGATGGAGATGGTTCCTGATAAATAAACTAAACTAGACGTGTTGAAAGTGCTATTCCTTATGTCATTTAATCCAACTTTTAACTGTCATTGCACAAAAATCAGTCGCACACTGATCGTGCAGACACACCAGCAGAGTCTAGGATAGATAATTACCCACACATTCTCCCGTTCATTCATTTTTTCGACCACGTAACACTGATTTGAATGCACAAACATCTCCCCATGGTCCCCACCTGCACGAGTCCTTTGCCCAGTACTGTATATTCTTAGACTGTGAATGCAGAAGGTGTGTCAGCGAGTACAGGGCCGGTCTGAGAGCTGCTGAGGAGGCACAAAGTGATGCGTTGTTTCCTCCGGCGCGTGAGAACAGAGCGGCATTCAGCCTTTCGACAGACCCCCTCCACAAAGACGCTCACTGTGGGGCCCGACTGTAACTGTCTATACACGTGTTATTATTGTTATTACAAAGCCTCGTCATGTGGTGCACCGCGATGTTACATTATAGGGGGTCAGATGTGAGGCCAATGGAGATTATACACACTAGTCTAGATTCATTGTGTTTAGTAGTGGATATGATAAGACGTCATGTGCAACCATCATATCACAGCTCTGTTTTATTGTTATACTATTACGGCCATATTGTGCATTTCACTATGAATTCATACAAGCTTGATTAACCACGTGTACTGCAAAACTATATAGTACCCAGACAAATCGCTCTAAAGAACTACTCATATGAATAAACCAAGCTTTAAAAAAACAAAACAAAATCAATATATTGTTATTTTACAGTAATATGGATGATAGGCCTGTCATCCACAAAAGAAATTCTTGGTCGACTAAAAACATGTTCTGCTGAAAGGTGGTGTCGCAAAAGTGCTCAAACAATTCATAATCTAGATAATCTACCACTATAACGTTGCAACACTGGAATTTCCCCACTGTGGGACTAATAAAGGTATATCTTATCTTATACTACGACTACATGTGAGTTTATGCAAAAACAACTATATGAAAAAATGCAATGGGAAAAGTGTATTTATATGGAAAAAGGCAGATTAAACACCTCCCTACCTTCTTCTTCTGCTGTGCATAATATTCTTTTATTCTTTATAATCTTGAAAATAATTTGTTGATTAATCCAAATTTTGGTCATAAAGCACTATTGTGCAATAAACAGATTAAATGGCTAAAGGATACATCCCTAACAGAGAATATGAAATATTTATCCTATACAGAGACAAAGCAAAGACCAAAGACAAAATACCAGGATAAACCTAAAATTATGCAAATCTTGCTTACTGTTAGTTTTCAATAACCCGAGATCTGTAGACTTTATTTCATTTACCCCAGCCTCCTCTATCTCTCTCTCTCTGTCTCTCTTTCTCTCTATCTCTCTCTCTCTGTCTCTCTTTCTCTCTCTCTCTGTCTCTCTCTCTCTCTGTCTCTCTCTCTTTTCTCTTTCGCTCTCTGTCTCTCTCTCTCTCTCTCTCTCTCTCTCTGTCTCAGTCTCTCTCTCTTTCTCCCTCCCCCAGTGGGTCTCTGGCCTCCTCTCCTCCTCTCCTCCTCTCCTCCTCTCAGCTCTATGCTAATGATGGGCCTATCCAACCTGCTCTGGTCTAATACAGCCTCAGCCTCACACTTCAAAGACTGGAGCTGGTTGACTGAGAACAGAAATCATCTCCCCTGGTGCTAAACACGTTAATATCACATCCACACACACGAGGATAGTCACAGATGCGGCTGTTAGCATTAGCTGGATACTTGACATTTAGTGAAGGCGACTAAGGTGATCTTTACACAGATACTAATGCCTGGAGTGCTAAACTACAGCTGACATTCAATATTTCAGTGCATCAAATGACTATAGAAAATAATATTAGTAGTAATAATAATATCAGTTGTATTCACAGTGGTAGTTGTCTATGGATAACATTTACAGTATCTTTGGTTTTGTAGATGTAGATATAATTGTATAATAGCATTTGTGTTCTTTACTCTTTGGCTTTGTATGTTATGTACTAATAGAAGTCAGGCTAAAATTACCAAGTTTGACTGGTGTTTGCAAACAAATAGAAAATTACCAAAAATAATATATGTGTGTAAGTATAACAACAGAAAAGATATTTGCAGGAGTTTCTCATGGCCACAATTTGCCCTTGGAACCAGTTACTTCATTTGTTTTGAGTGCTCAAATAGTAATTCACGTATCTCTGTAATTACACCTGAAACAAAAGCTGACAAAAAGTTCAGCGCCTTCACTGTTGGCACAAATAAAAGGGCAAACCACAATTCAAATATCATTAAGATTCAACCATTGAAATAATCATTACAGTCAAATAGTAAAATAGCCAAATAGTTTTCTTTGGTTCCTCCATAAACAATAAAATATGTTCCATAGGTAATCCTGCAGCTAATGTAGTCCTGGCCAAGTCTAGCTCAAGATCTGGAGATGAATCACAGCACTACAACACCCACTGCTACAGACAAGGTGCCCCAGCAGAAAGGGGATGGGTCAAATGCAGAGGTTATATTTTCCTACTGGGAGAACAAAGTGTACTTTACCCTTCATATTCTATAATGTCACAAACACAACTTATCCATGGATTTCAGAATGACAAAACATATGACAGCTTCCTAAGAAAATGTTAAGAGAAATATTATACTTTTTAAAATGTGAAAAAGTTCTCAAAATATAACAAAAAGCTGAAATTTGTGGATTTTCATACTTGTGTGAAAAAGCCCAACTAACCCTTTAATCAAACAAACCTCTACAATGATGGAGATGTAGTGCTAACCAGTCCACCACTGACACTGTGTAACCAAATGCTTTTTTTTTTTTTTATCTAGATGTTTTAATTATGTAGGACGTATACAATGAAAGGGTATTAATTAGGCTGACTTTTCAAAAAACTTAAGTAGTTTTTGAAGTTTTGAGATGGCAAAAGTCTCTCTATTGACCCATGTTTAAACTTCTGGTGTAAATGTAGGAGTAAGATCACTTTACTCGGTATGCAAAATGTATGCATAATTAGTTTGATGAGTCGGGGAAGAGCCTGAACATTGCGAAACATATAGGCCGTCCTTTACACGGTGAATTTACAGCAGCCTGACTCAGCCCGTGATTACATTCAAATCAATAGTTACAGTCTGGAGTCAGGGCAGGAAATATGACTGGAGAGAACTGGAGGTTTTGCATAAAGCGGCCGCTCCATATGTTCATTAAACGTGTTTGTGAGTCAGCTTTTCTCTGATGACAGAATTGTTTACAGTGCAATCCAATCTGACAACCCCAATCATCGGCCCGGCTCAGACCAAATGGACCCGTTCTGTTACCGGTGATCCGCTAATGCCCTTCTGTTGTCATGACATTTAAATATACGGCCCGTGTTTGTCAGCTGATGCATGACTTTGAATGGCCATGTTTTTGTATATTTGTTTTGGCTCCAACATAATCCAAAGTCATATAGTATTCTGTTAGCTGCAATGTCATATTATCAGGTTAACTACTCAGTAAATGCAAATTCAATTCAATTTATTTTTGTATAGCCCAAAATCCTAACAACAGTTATCTCGGGGGCTTCACAAAATTGTTAAATTAGCAAACAAAGATGTCAGAGAATGAAGCAGAATAAGAAAAATAATAATAATAATGATGAATAATTAATTAATAATTCAAAAATACAGAATGTCCAACAACAAGCAGGCAAATGGATAATTGTCCCAGTCCAACAACACAGGCAAATGGATAATTGTCCCAGCATCTCCTGTCCTTAGACCCTCCTTCATCGGCAAGGAAAAACTCAAAAAAAAAAACACTGAGAAACCTCGAGGAGAACCACAGTGAAGGAGAGATCCACTGCCAATAAGGTTGTAAATCTGTAGACCAAGGCTATTGGCAGAAGGAAACTACTAATTTGTAGTTAAATGACATAATGTTTTCAGGGTTTTTTTGGATTGTATTATCATAAAATTTCATGTAGAATATTTACTGTGAGTTTATCTGATAGTTCTGTAGTCCATGTTCTCAAAGTTGCAGAATTGACATACCTATTTATCCAACTATCAAAAAGAAATAAGTGCTCTTTTGTCTATTTGCAAATCCTTTTTCACTACAACCTTTCCTCCTCAGCCTAGCATCCCCATAAAATAAAATTCCCCTTTTTTTTCTTAGATGTACTCATTGCAAATCCTATTTATTTTAGGAAATGTTAAAATGTACTTATTTTTTTATTTATTTATTTATTTAAGTCCAATATTGTGTGACCTACTTTATTTTCTTTAGTATTCTTGTTCATCTTTATACACAACCCTGTATGCACAGACTGTAACTACCCTCCAGTTCGTCTCTCTTAACCAGGTGATAAAGACACAGCACTGACTCGTATCTAGAGGCGCAGACACATAAATCCTCCAGAACGCTTTACCCTGGCATAATGTTTTCCACTCTCTCCACAACTGGGTCTCTGTAGCACCTGCCAATACCGCTGACAGCGCGCAAGATTGATTTAAGAGATCCATAATTTCATTTTGCACATCGAGGCCCACACCAAAGAGCCTGTGCGTGAACACATTCCACCTGACATGTCCATAGCCATGTTGTCTGCCTGGAGAGCGCTTATACAGTGAAAGCAGCAGCATCAACAAAGAGCAAACGCGTGGATCAATAAGAAGCGTTAATGGCAGATTAGCGGATGCAAGGCGCACAGGGATTAGTGTAATAACTGTGTCATAAATGCACAGAGAACAAAGAGCCGAGCCTTTACATTTAAGACACTTGGTAAAACAGTGCGGTAAACTGAACTGAAATATAGAAAAAAAATCCTTCAAAATTGCCATGTTGACATCGCTTTTTACGCATTCGGGTGAGAGAGAAAAAACAGCAGCACCAGCCCAATCCACACAAGCGCAAATCAGCTAAAGATGAAGTGGAGGCAACAGTACAATGTGTGCGAATCGATAAGGATTGAGAGGTGCGCGATGCAAGGTCACCAGTGACGCGATACTGGACAACAAGAGACGCACGGACGCTACAAACATGGAAGAAATGGACAAAATAGCACGACACCTTTCTGGAGGCTGTTCCTCGTCCTCGCCGCTCGTGTGGAGGTAGAACCCGCGACGCTCTATTGTGTTGCTGATGCTGCGGGTGCACGACGGGAGAGAGGCGCGGAGGGAGGAGGCAGGCGCCCAGGCGAAGTGTCGGTCCCCCCTGCACAGCTGCACCCGCGGACCAGACGGAGGAGCAGGAGAGAGAAGACGGGATCTGGATGTG